>CM061263.1:83513095-83768095 GCA_030848825.1 Tadarida brasiliensis
CTACATATCTATCTCTTGTTTCAGGTACTCCTGTCCTTGCAGAGACCCAGAGGCCCTATCCCACCATAATCTCAGAATGTTGCTTACATTTTCTCTGGTGGAAACTTCAAAAGGATTTTCCTTCCTGAAGAAAGTATTTGAGGAAGAAATTGCATTTTCTCTTGGTTTTTAACCAAACTCACAGGGACATACCAATAATTAACACACTGGCGTTATCACCAACTGCTATGAGGGAGAATTCATATCATGGAGAGATGTTAGAAAGGTTTACTTAGAGGATTCAGACTTGTGCTACATGGTTTGGGGGAGAGTTTAAGGAAGGGCATGTTTGCTTTTAGATAGGATGCTGTCAGGAAGTGCAGGAACCTCTACCCTGGGGCATCTCAGATCCTGTCTAGGAGGGATGACTAGACTGAGATTAGAGCTGTAATTATTAAAGCAGCAGCAGCCATTCATATTGGTTAGGATAGGAAAGTGTTTAGTCATTTTGTGGCTTGGCCGATGTTTGTGTCTGCATGTTCAGTCATGACTACAGGCGTCTCGTTTTACCTTGATCCTTCATTGTCACACAATGGCCTGTCTGATGCTGAAATGTTTTATGTTCCTCGGGAGAACATCGAGCCTACTTTTAGTTCCAGGCCAGTTTACAGCAACACAGAGGACCAGTTAACACTCCAGGCCAGCTTCTGAACATCATGGGCTCCTCTTCTCTTCCTCAGCTTCCCAGTTTGTCCGAAGGCAAACAAAATTGGCTACAGGACAGCAACCCACGCACATAGATGTTCACCAGGGCTGATACTTTGCTCTTCAGGAGATGCTTCGAGGAGCGTCTGTAGCTGGAGGAAGGTTAATCTCCTGCTCCAGGACGTTGGTTGAATCTTTCCATGTGACAGTAGCTGCCGAGTAGCATTTAGGAGTCTTTACAGGACATATCAGCCAACTGCAACAAAGGTAATGATCAGAAATAAAAAAATTATTAGTCCTCAAAATGACTCTTGAAAACAGGGGCCTAGATTAGAAAACCTAGACAATGAATACAGTGGGTCTGTTTTTGAAGGCCTAGTATGTTTTCCTTATGCGGCCATGGCTTATTTATCTGGCAGTGTGTAGATGCAGCAATGTGTATTTGCTACGGCATGAAGTGCCCCATGTCTCATTAGGGGCAATCAAAGACCGTGGGCTTTTACACTTTTCTTAGCATCAAAGACAAGTTTTGGACTAACTTTTTAGTTGTAGTATCCCTAAAATGAGAATTGCAGTTGACATGGTACGCATAAAGAATTTTCTGTTTTCCCTTCTGGAGTTTTATTAATAAGCTTGTGTGCACCACATTTTGGAGGCTTTTAAGTTATTTTTTTCCTTAGAAATATGATCAACCAGAGTGGAGATAGATTTTCAAATCTCTAATAAATATCCTGGACACACAGGAAAGTGTGTGTGTGGCAGACAGGTACCCATCTGATGCCCATGTAACACGGAAAGACCTGCTAGTGCACAAACCACACTGGAAATTTAAGGATCATTTATCTCAACAGGAAGAGGCAGATTATGTGTCCCTTTATGAGGACAATTTTTCTAAGTCAATTTAAAACAGACTAAGTGTCTCTGGAGAGAACAAATTGACCATTGTGGTCGGGACCACTCCAACTTCGTGTTTTCAGAACTGGCCAGCTCTTGTTGACAGGGTTATAATGACCTGAGTGGAAACGTTTTGATAATATGAGGTTAAGGTTCACTTTTGAGAAGACTAAAGGTTGGTATTAATAATGTGAGGGAAATTTAAGAACTAAAAGGGCCATGTAAAAAAGGAATCTATTCTCCAAAGTGTTTGAAAGAACACTCTCAGAGGGAGGAGGGCGCACCTGATCCAGCAAACAGGTCCCCACGGCAGTACCTGTGAGCTGTGAGAAATGTTCAACAGAGTTCTGTGGTTTTTAAGTGGAAAAAAGAGAAAATAGGGGATAAAAATAATGGAACGAAGATAAAGAAGGTCATATAAGGTGGCCAAACTGCAATAATAGGTAAGATTTGGAGAAGAGCAAAGAAAAAGCAAAGTGTGGACATATCAGAAACCAATCTTGTTTTATTACTTTGGGTAGAAAGAGTCTGCTTCTGTAGTCAGTGGCTTTTGGAGGATTCCAAAGAATCCTTAATTTAGGATCTTCCAAAAGACTGGATGTCTAATAGAAGAAGTATTTGTGTCATTTAAGTGAATCCAAGGATCCACACGTTAAGTCTGACATGTCAGTGACTCGCAGCACTGCTCCCCTGAGGCTCCCTGGTGGCTCTATCAGGTGCTTCCACAGAGTTGCCAAAATGGGGCCATGAGTGGGCAGGGGATGCACTGGAATGCCAGCCGTGGGACCTCTTATAGCCCGCTCACCAGTGTGAGGCCATCTCTGCTCTTGTGGATAATATTGTGGAATATCTGCTCAGTTCTGTTGTCACTATCTTCTTCAGTAATTATAAAACATTTTCATCTGCCATTTATTTTATAGGAGTTCTTGGAGAGGTCAGGACATCTCTTGGTTTCTAAAGCATGTTGAAGTAATTAACAGACCTAAAATCCTATACCTACTATCAGTATAAATGTGTATGGTATATCTTTTGTCCGGGCAATTAGCTATCTGAATTGATTTGACTTCTGTGAGAAGTTTTATTTTAAGGTAAATTGAAGTCTGTGATTGCATATCTTGTTTGGCAACTTGGGATCTTACTCTTTATGCATGATTCACTAACAAACAACTCAATCACAGTTACCCAAAGGAGTCTCTAGACAGTCTGTGTAGCATCTCGATAGTTTCCAAATAAAATAACAATTGTGGAGTCATATTTCATGTGAAGGAAGGAGGCTGTATGGGTTTGGACAGTAATGTGTAAAGCAACAGTAATTTATAGGAGGTCTGAAAGTTGGTGACCATTTTGTTTTTAGTCAATAGGAGAGATTTTGTAAGAATCATACTTCAATAATTATACTGAATAAAGTACTCAGTGACTTTATTCTCACCTGCATTCACTTGTCTTTGCAAGATCTAAGAAAAAAAGGAGACTCCGGAAAGATATAAAAGATTTTCTGACATCATCAAGAAAGATGGACCTGGGTGACCAGACTGGAATTTTAAGAAGATGTAGAATGGTTAGGTTACTGTTTTAAAAGCAAAGGCACAGAAGTTAATACAGAAAAGGAAAAATAGAACTGTCTTTACTATTCTAGTAATAAATATGAGTTTATATCAGAGCTGTAAGATACCTAAATATGATAACTAATCTCTGATTTGCTTGATTTTTATTTTGTTTTAAAATCTCTTGGTGGAAAAAAACTACTAGAACTGATAAATAAATTCAGTAAAGAAGTAGGTTACAAAAAATATCCAGAAATTAGTTGCATTTTTATATACAAGTAATGAACTATCAGAAAGGGAAATTAAGAAAACAATCCCACTTACAATTGCATTAAAAAATACCTAGGAATAAATTTAATCAAGGATGTAAAAGACCTGTATTCGGAAAACTAGAAGACACTGAAGAAAGAAATTGAAGGGGTTACAAACAAATGAAAGTACATACTGTGCTCAAGGACAAGAATAATTAACATTGCTAAAATGTTCATACTACTCAAAGCAATCTATAGATGCAACTTAATTCCTATCAAAATACCAATTTTACAGAACTAGAACAAATAATCCAGGAATGTATATGGAACCCTGAAAGACCCCAAATGACCACAGCAATCTTGAGAAAGGAGAACAAAGTTGGAGCTATCACACTACCTAATATCAAACTATACTACAAGGCCATAGTAATCAAAACAGCATGGTGCTAGCATGAAAACAGACACATAGACCAATGGAACAGAACAGAGACCCCAGGAATAAACCCGTATCTATATGGTCAATTAATCTATAACAAAGGAGGCAAGAACATACAATGTGGTATAAACAGTCTATTCAATAAATGGTGTTGAAAAATTGGTCAGATACTTGCAAAGAAATGAAACTAAACCACTTTCTTACACCATATACAAGAATAAACTCAAAATGGATTAAAGACTTGAATGTAAGACTCGAAACCATTAAAACTCCTAAAAGAAAACATAGGCATTAAAATCTTAGCTATTTCCCTTAGTAATATTTCTTTATATGTCTCCTCAGGGGAAGGAAACAACAACAAGAAACAAATGGAACAACATTGAACTAAGAAGTTTTTGCACAGCAGAGGAAACCATCAACAAATGAAGAGACAGCCCACTGAATGGATGGAAATAATTCGCCAATAATAAGTCTGATAAGGGGTTAATATCCAAATTTTATAAAGAACTTATACTACTCAACACCAAAAAATAATCCAATTACAAAATGGGCAAAGGAGCTGAATAGATACTTCTCCAAAGAGAACATACAGATGGCCAATAGACACAGGAAAAGATGCTCAATGTCACTAATCATCAGAGAAATCCAAATCACAACCACAATGAGATATCACCTCACATCTGTCAGAATGGCTATCATCAATAAATCAACAAACAACAAGTGCTGGCAAGGTTGTGGAGAAAAAGGAATGCCTTGGTCAGTTTTGCTCAGCGGTTAGAGCATCAGCCCGGGGACCAAAGAGTCACAGGTTCTATTCCGGTCAAGGGCATGTACCTCGGTTGCAGTTCGTCCCCGGCCCTGGTTGGGGTCGTGTGGGAGACAGCCAATTGATGTGTCTCTGTCACATTGATGATTCTTTCTCTCCCTCTCCCTCCCACTCTGTCTGGAAATGGAAAAATATCCTCCAGTGAGGATTTAAAATTTTTAAAAATGGAACTGCTTTATGGCCCAGCAATTCCACTTCTGGGTATATATCTGAAGAAACCCAGAACGGTACTTTAAAGAATATATGCAACTCTGTGTTCATTGCAGCATTATTTATAATAGCCAAGCTATGGAAGCAATAGACCAAATGCCCACCAATAGACAAGTGGATAAAAAAAAAAGTGATCTACAATGGAATGTTACTTAGGCATAAAAAAGAATGAAATCTTAGCATTTGTGACAGCATGGATGGACAAAGAGGGTATTATGCTAAGTGAAATAAGTTAAAGAAAGACAAATACCATATGATTTCACTTATATATATGAGACAAATAACAATATAAACAAAACAGAAACAGACCCATAGACTCGTAGATACAGAGAACAGCGAGAAGGGGTTTGGGGTTGGGTGATAAAGGTGAAGGGATTGATAAATACAGATTGGTAGTTACAAAATAATCAAATAGTCATGGGGATGTAAACACAGAATAGGGAATATAGTCAATAACATTGTAATAACTATGTATGGTGCTAGGTAGGTCCTGGAAATGTATGACTGTAAAGTACATGATTGTCTAGTCACCATGCTGTACACCTAAAACTAATACAAAATAATACTGAATGTAAACTGCAGTTTGAAAAGAAAGATTAAAATGGCAAATTTTAGGTTAAAAAAATAAAATCTCTTGGTGGATCTCCTATTTTCTCTAAGTACAATACTTTAGTATCTCTTAAGACCCGTAAATGACAGGAAGCTAGAATAAAGCTGTAGGTCCTGAGAAGCGAGAAACTGCAGTCAGAAGCTGTGGCACAGCTGTGCCATCCCAGTTCTCAGGGAAGATAAGCACCCAGCATTGGTTAAGCTTTTTTGGGAACCTGACATCTTTTAACAGTGCTTGCATGGAAAAATGATTAGAGATCCAGATATCTGACTTCTTAAGAGCTTTGGAAAATGAACCACAGGAAGTTGTACCCTTCCTCAATTTAACATAAAGGGCTGAGCAGCTCAGCTTTGCTGATTTTATGTAGTGGCTAGGAGGCTGTAACCACCACAACAACTCACTTCCCATGTTGAAAACTATTCAGTCTTAGTTACAATTATCTTATGCTTTCTAGAGCTGATACTTTGTTACAGGAGAAAGTTTTTCAAGCTGGAGTTTTGGAGGCATTTCTGTTTGTTATAGATCTGTGAGTTCTAGAGAGCACAGGAACTATATGTCTCATAAGCAATGTTGAAAACAGTTCATTTCAAAAGAAGTTGACAAGAAACATTCAATTTTTCCCTGGTTATTTTTAAAACATCACTAACGTGCTATTGTAATTTATGGCGGCACTTGCCACACTGGCACCTGCAATGGATAAGATCATTAAAATCTTTGTTTCAAGTTTTTATTTATCAGAGCCATGGAAAAATTACATCCCCATTAGCTTTAGTTAGAAAAGTTGGAAAAGCATGTTATAACTCATTCCAGGTAAAATTTTTTGTATAGCTATTACTCAGACCTATCTAAAGAAACAGTTGAGCATGAATTACTTCAAAATCAAAATAGTCTCCTTAAAATTTCAAATGCATTCTGCACCTGAGGTGCTGACAGCAAAGTCCATGCCAAGCATTTGATCCACGAATACCCATTTTCCGAGTGCTCCAGATCTTTAGATCTGCATCTCTTCATTTTTGCTGTGGGCAATTTTCAAAAAAGGGATCGGGAAACTGCTCAGTGATCATAAATCACACTGATGGTTGGGAAATAAAAAGGGTTCCTTTGCTTCTTCAGATGTGGTTCCACACATTTTTGTACATCTTTAATGTAAATCAGAAATCCAGATGCAAAATTATGGTGCTTACATATATCATATCTATCTGTGATGTTCCATGGAAGAATATAGGACTAGACCTGATCAGGTTACTCTGGCATGAGAAAAGACAGGTCAATACTGTAGAAAACAATGGACAAGTGTATGCTTAAAAGTGAACATAGACGCAGAGACATGGAAGTTGGGTGCAGACTGATAAACCTCAGAGGAGGGGGGCAGAGATAAACCACTGAACTTATATGCATATATGCGTAACCAATGGACATAAGACAACAATCTTGGGGGGGGGGCGGGATCGGGAGGAGGGTGTCAATGGGGGAAAAAGGAGAAACATCTATAACAAATATAAATGAATAAAAGTTGCAACAAAAAAAAAGTAAATGTGGTTTCCACTGATGGTATACATTGAAGTGATCAATTCAACCAAAATAAAGCACTCACTGCACTTGATCATATTAAGGCAATATCTGTGACTTACTAATTAGAAGAACTTAGTAGTTTCATTTTTTTAATTTAAAAAATTTTAGCATTTCTGATAGGACTATTGACTATTTTTTTTTATTATTTTTTATTACAGATGTCCCTCCTTTTTCCTCCATTGACACCCTCCTCCCCACTCCTGTCCCGCACCCCTTCACCACACTGTTGTCTGTGACCATTGGTTACACATATATGCATATAAGTTCTTTGGTGTATCTCCTCCTGCCCTCTGAGGTTTGTCAGTCTGTACCCTACTTCCATGTCTCTGGAACAATTTTGTTCATCAGCTTATTTTGTTCATTATATTCCACAAATAAGTGAGATCATGTGGTACTTGTCTTTCTCTGACTGGCTTATTTCGCTTAGCATAATACTCTTCAGGTCCCTCCATGTCATCTCAAAGGGTAAGAGATCTTTCTTTCTTACAGCTGCATAGTATTCCATTGTGTATATGTACCACAGCTTTTTTATCCACTCATCTACTGATGGACACTTGGGGTGTTTCCAGATCTCAGCAATTGTAAACAGTGCTGCTATGAACATAGGGGTGCATATATTCTTTCCAATTGGTGTTTCAGACTTCTTAGGATATATTCCTAGAAGTGAGATCACTGGGTCAAATGGCAGTTCCATTCTTAATTTTTTGAGGAAACACCATATTGTTTTCCATAGTGGCTGCACCGGTCTGCATTCCCACCAGCAATGTACTAGAGTCCCCTTTTCTCCACACCCTCGCTAACACTTGTTGTTTGATTTGTTGATGGCAGTCATTCTGACAGGTGTGAGGTAATACCTCATAGTTGTTTTAATTTGCATCTCTCTGATGATTAGTGACATTGAGCATTTTTTCATATGTCTCTTGGACATTTGTATGTCCTCTTTGGGAAACTGTCTATTCAAGTCCTCTGTTCATTTTTTAATTGGATTGTTTGTCTTCCTTTTGTTGAGTTGTATGAGTACTCTTTATATTTTGGAAATTAACCCATTATCCGATGTATCATTGGCAAATATGTTCTCCCATACAGTGGGTTCCCTTTTCATTTTGATGCTGGTTTCTTTTGCTGTGCAGAAGCTTTTTAGTTTTATGTAGTTCCATTTATTAATTTTTTCAGTTGTTTCTCTTGCTCTAGGTGATGTATCAGTTGAGAATTCTGCTAAGTGTTGACTACTTTCCTTTTATTTTTACTTGCCTTTCATCTCCCAGTGTTATAATGAAAATATGTTTTTCCCTGGCCAGTGTGGTTTAGTCGAGTATCATCCCTGAACCAAAAGTCCCTGGTTCGATTCCCAGTCTGGACACATGCCCAGACTGCAGACTCGATCCCCAGTGGGGGGTGTGCAGGAGGCAGCCAACAGATGTTTCTTTCTCACATCAATGTTTCTCGCTCTCTCTCTCTCCCCCAACTTCTTCTCTCTCTAAAAATAAAAAACATTTAAAATAAAAATAATAAATAAATAAACAAACAAGCAAAATGTGTGTCTTTTCAAACAATAAAAATATATTTTAAAATCTACACTCTCTTAGAGATACTATTTAGATCTTACTGCCTTCTCTGGCTGTTCTGCTCATTACAACATCTTTTTCCTCAGTTCCCCTTTACCGTGCTGTTTCTGCTGGTGTTAACTCCTCATGTGACACCCACATGTTATTTTTCGTGTTGAACAGAAGTCATTGTTCTTCCCAATGACATTGCAGAAGGCTTGACTCTAGGTACAATTTAAGTAAGGCTTGGTGCTTCTCAAGTTAGTAGTACAACATTGGCACAAACTAGATGATGGCGTCCACTAACATTTCTCTTTTTAAACACCTTGTCCCTACTTCCCGTGACCCACTTTCTATCCGTTCTCGAGGTGGTAATATGTACCACATATCAGTTCCTAATCTCCAAAGCTTGAATTCTGGCTGAGAACATTTTCACCAGGGTTGGTATCTTTGTGTTTCTACCACCTACTCTTCATACTATCATGCATTCAGTAAGTGCCTTTCTTTTTTGTAGAGCAATGTCTCTGGTCATGACATCTAAATTCTAGATTCTGTTCCCACCTTATCTTAAATTTGGAGAGAAAGACAAAACTTGTTTTAACTGTATGTTAGATGCTAATAAAAAGCAGTTATTTTAACAACTGAAATGCCCTAGATTCTTTGTGTCTTACTTCTATTAAGCATATTTTCCTCTGTTTATACTTGTTTTGAAATTAATTATGCAATGTTTTATTTTTTATTTGCAATTTATTATTCACCTTTTAGTAACAAAAATAATAATTTTAATAGTTTTGTTTTTACAAAACAAATAGATCATATATTTTGAGCTTAATTTTTTTAAGATTTTTTAAATTTTTTTCTTTATTGATTTTTAGAGAGAAAGGAGGGGAGAGGGAGAGAGAGAGAGAAACATCGATGACAGAGCATCGATTGGCCACCTCTTGCATGCCCCCCACTGGGGATTGGGCCCACAACCTAGGCATATGTCCTAGCCTGCCCCAAACCCTAGAATATCTGCAGTTCAGAGACACTTGTTCCAGCATCAGCACCTCTGACACATATTTCATAGTGTTTTATTAGATATAGAGTGAACGTCTAGGCATTGGGATTCAAATGGTATAAGAAATTTCTTCACCATTATAGCTTTACAGTCTAAATGAAAAAGTCTGTTAGGAATGGGGAGAATGGGTGGGTGGGAAAAATCGCCTTCTGAGTTTAAAGCATAATCATACCACGACCGTCCTGATCACTTTCACCATGATCACCACCACCGTCACCACCAAGGGCACACTCACTCCAACGCTTAAGTTTTAAGAGCAAAAGAAGCAAATTGCCAGAATATGATACAATAAGCAATATTAATCCATGAATCCATTAACTTACTTGATACAATTCACAGTTATGTTTCCATTAGCACAAAGTAGACATTTTAAATATTTCATTAAGACAATTACTAAAAAGCAAAACAAGCCATCTCCCCGGAACAGGAAAAAGTCCAAGTGTTCCCGACCTCTTTGTCTTCAGCTGTTTTAACTATTAATTATAGTTGAAATGTTCTCTTTGGATATCTGAGATACCCCAGAGAGAGAGAGGAAGGGACAGAGACATAGAAACATCCATGTGACAAAAATACATCGATTGGCTGCCTCCTGCACACCCCCAACTGGGGATGGAGCCTGCAACCCGGGCATGTGCCCTGACCAGGAATCGAACCAGGACCTCTCAGTCCATGGGAGGATGATCAATGCACTGAGCCACACCAGCGGGCCAGGTAAAGAGATGACAAACCCTGCCAAGAAAATCCGCATTCTAAAGAGATCGAAAATACGGGACTTCCGGTCAGGATGGCGGGGAGGTAAACGTGGTATCACCTCCTCCCACAACCACATCAAAATTTCAACTAAACTACAGAACAACCATCATTCAAAACGGCCTGACATCGAGCTGAATGGAGGTCCTACAGCTACGACATTAAAGCAGCAGCCACATGGAGACTGGTAGGAGGGGCGGAGGGGACGGGCTGGTCCCACACCCACGTGTGGCGGATAAAAATCAGGAGGACACCTCAGCTGGGAAGGTCCTCCCTGAGGACTGAGGGGTCCCCGTCCCACACCAGGCGCCCAGCTCAGGGTTCCAGTGCCAGGAAGAGAGTCCCCATCACTTCTGGCTGGAGAAACCAGCAGGAACTGAGGCTGAGGCAGCTGGAGCCCCGACAGCTCCTCTTAAAGGGCCCGCGCACGGACTTACTCGGACTCACACCCTCCAGGCTCCAGCGTGGGGGAGGCAGCCTGAAAGGCACCAGAATCATATGGGGAAGAACTGAGCTGTTTGGCATTGGAGCGAGGGCTGGAGAGGCAGCTTTCTCCTGGACAGACGTGCTATCAGAGGCTTTTGTTCCTTTGGTGAGCCCTTCCTGAGCCGGCAGACCCTGCCATATCTGGGACTCCAGCAACCTGGCTCACACTGTTGGCCCCGCCCTGGTGATTCCCTGAGGCCCCGCCCCACCCAACTTTCAGGCCCACCCAAGCTGTTGCCAGTTGCTTTACCCGAGGATTGGCCTGTCTTGGATCCTGCTTCAGCTTTTCCTAAATTCTTTCAAATAAGCAGCATCTGCTCTCAGCTAGCCCCATACCTCTCGTTAAGTAATACATAGAAACAAACACAGGGAGGCAGCCAAAATGAGGAGACAAAGAAACAGGTCCCAAATGAAAGAACAGAACAAAACTCTAGGAAAAGAACTAAGTGAAATGGAGTTAAGCAACCTAACAGATGCAGAGTTCAAAATACTGCTTATAAGGATGCTCAATGGACTTAGTGAGGACCTCAAGAGCATAAAAAAGGACCAGTCTGAAATGAAGGATGCACTAACTGAAATAAAGAATAGTTTACACAGATGCAACAGTAGAGTAGGTAAAGCCAAGAAGCAAACCATTGATTTGGAATATAAGGAAGCAAAAAACATCCAATCAGAACAGCAAAGAGAAAAAAGAATCCAAAAACATGAGGATAGTGTAAGGAGCCTCTGGGACAATTTCAAACATGCCAACATTCGCATCTTGGGGGTGCCAGAAGGAGAAGAGAGAGAACAAGAAATCAAAAACCTATTTGAAACAATAATGGCAGAAAACTTCCCTAACTTGGTGAAGAAACAGACATACAAGTCCAGGAAGCACAGAGAGTCCCAAACAAGATGAACCCCAAAAGGCCCACACCAAGACACATCATCATCAAAATGCAAAAGGCTCAAGACAAAGAGAGAATCTTAAAAGCAGCAAGAGAAAAGCAGTTAGTTACCTACAAGGGGGTTCCCATTAGGCTGTCAGCTGATTTCTCAAAAGAAACTTTGCAGGCCAGAAGGGAGTGGCAAGAAATATTCAGAGTGATGAAAAGCAAGAACCTACAACCAAGATTACTCTATCCTGCAAAGCTGTCATTTAGAATCGATGGCCATATGAAGAGTTTCCCAGACAAGGAAAAGCTAAAGGAGTTCATCACCACCAAACCATTATTATATGAAATGTTGAAGGGTCTTCTTGAAGAAAAAGATAAAAAAAATAAACAAACAAAATGGCAATAAATACATATCTATCAACAATTGAATCTACAAACGAACAAGCAGAACAGAAACATTCTCATAGATACAGAGAACTTTTGTTGGTTACCAGATGGGTGGGGGCTGGGGGAATGGATGAAAAAGGTGAAGGGATTAAGAAGTACAAATTGCTTGTTAGACTGACAAACCTCAAAGGGAAGGGGGGTTGGGGGGTGGGAAGAAATAAACCAAAGAACTTATATGTATATATGCATAACCAATGGACACAGACAACAGTGTGGGGAAAGGCAGGAGGGGGGCAGGAATGGGGAGGAGGGGGCAATGGGGGGAAAATGAGGAACATTTGTAATACATTCAACAATAAAGATGTTTAAAAAATAAAAAATAAAATAAAAATAAAAAGATCGAAAAGACAATTACTAAAAAGCTAGTGATGAGCAGTAACTTGTAGTGAGACCTCCCACTGAAGGCAGATTGTGCCTCAGTCAGAATGCCCGTGCTTGTAATGTTACCGGAGTGTATGGGGAAGGGAAGGTACAATACGCCTGTGACAATAAACTACTGTAGGGGCTATTCAATAAAATTATTTTTAAAAATACAAATATTGGATATGTACCAGATATCCAATGGATTTGTGCAAATAACAAATGCTACAGTAATTCACAGGAAGGAATACTCTAAAATATAAGGCTAAAATAGTTTCATAAGAACTTAAACTAGGGCCCTGGCTGGTTTGGCTGGTATAAGGCTAAAATAGTTTCATGAAAACTTAAACTAGGGCCCTGGCTGGTTTGGCTCGGAGCATTGGCCCGCAGACCAAAGAGTCCTGGGTGCGATTCCAGCAAGGGCACATACCTCGGTTGCAGTTCGTCCCCGGCCCTGGTTGGGGTTCTGTGGGAGGCAACCAGTCGATGTGTCTCTCTCACATCAATATTTCTCTCTCTCTCTCTCTCTCTCTCTCTCTCTCTCTCTCTCTCTCTCTCTCTCTCCCTCTTTCTCCCTCCCTCCCTCCAACGCTATCTGAAGATAAACAGAAAAATATCCTCAGATGAGGATTTAAATAAATAAATAAATGCAGATCACTGGGGGAAGAGATCCAACAAAGGGGAGATGGACACATGCACAGTAAAGTCAGGGAACTGTAGGGAAAATACTTGCCTATCAGTCTAACCTGGAAACACTGATTGGCCAGAGGGGTGGAGCCACTGCAAGCCCACGGAACCTTAGAGGGTTAAAATCTGCACACAAAGAAGTTATCTTTCTCTTGTTCCTCTGGCTTTAACGCTGCTTCCTTGCACTTGCCCCGTGTTCCCTCCATAGCCATGTGGCCCTACAAGCCTCATGGCCATACCCAGTGGACTACAGCTGGAAACACAAACTTAGTTAACCTGATGCTGGATTGGACTGTGCAAATATGGAACAGAAACTCTGGGCAATGGCTTTAATCCTAGCTCTGCTGAAGACACAGCTGGCCTTCTTCCATGGAGGGATGGAAGGAGTTGGGACCTTGGAAACTCAGGTATTTAATTCCATGCAAATAAATGCCACTCATTCTCCCAACGCAAGTCTCAGAAAATTTCTTTTCTGGTGACATCACAAGAAGCCCCCCTCCATCACCAGCAGGTGGGGATATGGAGTTTACCCCACCAATAACACAGGGAACTCTCTAAAACTCAGGACCTCTTCTAAACATTCAATGAACCAAATAAGAAATTAAAAGGGAAATACATACATTTAATGAAAATGGAAACACAACATACCAGAACTTGTGGGATGCAGCAAAAACAGTTCTAACAGCAAAGTTCATAGCAATAAAGACCCCAATTAAATAACCTAACTGCACACCTTCAGAAACTGGAAAAAGAAGAACAAACTGATCTCAAAGGTAGCAGGAGGAAGCAAATTAAGATTAGAGCAGAAATAAATGAACAGAAAAACAATACAAAAAATTAACGAAACTAAGAGTTGGTACTTTGAAAAGGTAAAATTGACAAATCCTTAGCTAGACTAACTCAAAAGAAAAGAGACTACACAAATAAAATCAGAAACTAAAGAGGTGACATTACAACAGATGACAGAAATTTTTTAAAAATCATAAAGACTATTATGTACAATTATAAGCCAACAAATTGGATAACCCAGAATAAATGGATAAATTCCTAGAAACATACAGCATACCAAGCCTGAATCAAGAGTAAATAGAAAGCCTGAATAAACCAAAAACAAAGAGACTGAATGAGTAATCATAAATCTCCCAATGAAGAAAAGTCCAGGACCAGATGGCTTCACAGGTGACTTCTCTAAAACATCAAATAAGAACTAATACCAACCCTTCTTAAACTCTTCCCAAAAAATAGAAGAGGGAACACTTCCCAACTTATTTTATCAGACTAGCAAGTGTTCACAAGAAAGACATATATAATAATATTTATAGTGGCTTTATATTAGCTAAAACCTGGAAATAATCCCAAATTTCAACAACAGAATGGGTAATCAAATGGTGATATTTTTTCATGTACTTTTTTGTTTATTGATTTTTAATTATTTCAGTGTTAGAACAAATTTAGATTTACAGAAGAATTGAGAAGATTGTAAATAGAATCCTCATATGCCCAGCACCCAGCTTCTCCTGCTCCCATTTTACGCTGATAAAGTACACTTGACACAGTGGAAGAACCAATATAGTATTACATGTTTTTTAAGTTTGTGGTTTATTAAAATCTTCTTCGTTCTTACCATTCTTTTCCTGTTCAGGATTCCGTCCAAGATACACGCCGCATGTGGTCACAGCGGCTCCTTCTGGCCCTGCTGTCCCTGACGGTTGTTCAGTCTTTCCTCGTTTTTGACAGCCTGCACAGTGTCAAGGTCTGGTATTCTGTAGGTTGTTCCTGTGTTGAAACTGATCTGATTTTTTCTCAAGGTGAGATGGGAGTCACAGGTTTGGGGGAGGAAAATGCCATTTCAACGACCACATCATCATACTGTCGACCTGCTGTGTCACTGTTGATACTGACGCTGATCGCCTGGCTGAGGTCTTGTTTGTCATGTTTCTCCACTCAGTTACTCTCGTTCCCCTTTTCCATACTTTACTCTTCGGAAGGAAGTCGCTAGACAGTCGGCACTTTTGGAATAAGGAGTTATGCTTCCTTCCCTTGAGGATGAGGTAAATTCTGGTATGTTTTATATTATGGAATGCTCAGCAATAAAAAAGCAAGAAAACACACCGCTGATTTTAAAAGCAACATGATTACTCTTTTAAAATAATCTGATGCTATCTCAACATTATAAAGGCCATATATGAAAGACCTACAGCCAACATCATACTCAATGGACAAAAACTAAAAGCATTTCCCTTAAGAACAGGAACAAGACAAGGATGCCCACTTTCACCACTCTTATTTAACATAGTACTGGAAGTCTTAGCCACAGCAATCAGACATGAAGAAAAAATAAAAGGGATCCAAATTGGAAAGGAGGAACTGAAACTGTCATTATTCGCAGATGACATGATATTGTGCATAGAAAACACTAAAGACTCCATCAAAAATCTACCAGACTTAATAAATGAATTTGGCAAATTAGCAGGATACAAAATTAACGTCAAGAAATCGACAGCATTCTTATATACCAATGATGAACTCACAGAAAGAGAAACTAAAAAAACAATCCCATTTACGATCGCGGCAAAAAAATTATGATACCTAGGAATAAACTTAACCAAAGAAGTAAAGGACCTATTTGCAGAAAACTACAAGACATTGAAAAAAGAAATAGAGGAAGATATAAAAAAGTGGAAGCACATACCTTGTTCATGGATTGGAAGAATTAACATCATTAAAATGTCCATACTACCCAAAACAACCTACAGATTTAATGCAATCCCCATCAAAATACCAACGGCATATTTCACAGAACTAGAACAAATACTTCAGAAGTTCATATGGAACCAAAAAAGACCCCGAATAGCTACAGCAATCTTGAAAAAGAAGGACAAAGTAGGAGGGATCACAATACCAGATATCAGGTTATACTACAAAGCTACTATAATCAAAACAGCCTGGTACTGGCACAAGAACAGGCATATAGATCAATGGAATAGAACAGAGAACCCAGAAATTGACCCAAAACATTATGCTTAATTAATATTCGACAAAGGTGGCAAGAGCATACAATGGAGTAAAGACCGCCTCTTTAATACATGGTGTTGGGAAAATTGGACAGCTACATGCAAAAAAATGAAACTAGATCATCAGCTTACACCATACACAAGAATAAACTCAAAATGGATAAAAGACTTAAATGTGACTCATGAATCCATAAAAATCCTAGAAGAAAATGTAGGCAACAAAATTTCAGACATCATATGCAGCAAAATTTTCACTGATATATCACCTAAGGCAACAGAAACAAAGGAAAAAATGAACACATGGGACTACATCAAACTCAAAAGCTTCTGCACAGCAAAAGAAACAACCATCAAAGTGGAAAGGCAACCCACTGTATGGGAGAGCATAATTGCCTATGATATATCAGATAAGGGACTAATTTCCAAAATATATAGAGTGCTCATACATCTCAACAAAAGGAAGACAAAGAACCCAATTTAAAAATGGGCAGAGGAACTAAATAGACACCTCTCCAAACAGGACATACAAACGGCCAAGAGACATATGAAGAAATGCTCAATTTCACTAATCATCAGAGAGATGCAAATTAAAACAACAATGAGGTATCACCTCACACCTGTCAGAATAGCTGCCATCAACAAAGCATCAAACAACAAGTGTTGGCGAGGGTGTGGAGAAAAGGGGACTCTAGTACACTGCTGGTGGGAGTGCAGACTGGTGCAGCCACTATGGAAAACACTATGGTGTTACCTCAAAAAATTAAAAATTGAATTACCATTTGACCCAGTGATCCCACTCCTAGGAATATACCCTAAGAAATCTGAAACACCAATCAGAAAGAATACATGTACCCCCATGTTCATAGCAGTGCTATTTACAATAGCTAAGATCTGGAAACAGCCCAAGTGTCCATCAGTAGACGAATGGATAAAAAAGCTGTGGTACATATACACAATGGAGTACTATGTAGCTGTAAGAAAGAACGATCTCTTATCCTTTGCGTCGACATGGGAGGACCTGGAAACTATTATCTTAAGTGAAACAAGCCAAGCAGAGAAAGACAAATATCATATGATCTCACTTATTTCTGGAATATAATGAACATAACAGTGTGAGGAACAGGGTAGTCCCAGGGACGTGGAAGTGGGGTACAGACTGACATTTTCCAGAAGAGGGGGTGGGGGAGGGGAGCGATGAACACAGAACTTGTACACATGTACTCATAACCAATGGACATGGACAACAAAAATGGGGACGGGGCAGGGAGGGAGGGGGAGGAGGGTGTCAATGGGGGAAAAAAGGAGAAACATCTGTAACAAAAGTAAATTAATAATAAAAAAAATATTCTGATGCATGAAAGAAGTCAGATACAAATACATACACACTATACAATTCATTTATATGAAATTTAAGAGTAGACAAAATAATCTATGGCTATTGAAATCAAAACAGTGATTGCCTCCGGGAAGGAAGACGGACCGAAGAGAGTGCCAAGGAGTTTCAGAGGTAACGAAATGTTTCGTGTCTTGATCAGGATGTGTTAATTTGTAAAAATCCATTCAGTTTTACACAAGGTGTTAATTTCACTTATGCAAATCACGTATCAAGCTTTACATTGAAAATGACTTTTGTGCTTGTTCTTAAAGAAGTCATTAATGATCCTGGTGAAAGCAGTTCGGTACAACTGCAGGTGCATATTCCTTGAATCTTAAATTCTGAAATAATGGAATGGAGTGAATGAAAGAATGTGACTGATTAAAAAAGGCCACTGATTAAACTTGAAAAATTAGAAAACAGAGGACTAAAGATCTACAAAGAACAAAAAGCAAACTGCTTGAGCAGAGTAAAAGTGCTGATCTGGTAAATGAACTAAAAATAGAGTTCACTGAACATCCAACTGCACAGCAATCCAGCTGGGGGAGGGTGGGAGGGATGCAGGGGATGACTAATGTTCTTGCAACAGGCTTACCTCACGACCCCAGCCCAACACGCTCAGTGTATCTTACATCTTTTTATAGTGACCTCTGGAGGTTTGCTAAGCTCTTGAAACACTTTAGTAATAAATAATCCCTTACATTTTATGGCTTTTCAAGGACACACACAGGTACTATGAAACTATAATTTTAAAGGCATGTGTAAAAGGACATATAAAATACATTATATAACATACAAGAATCAGCACAGTTCTCACTGACTGTCTAGTGGTTTGTGGCTACATTTTGTTTTCTCTTGTGTAATTTGAGAAAATCTCTAGAAAATTAATAAGAGAACAGAAAAGATTATTTTAAAAGTGGGGGAAAGGGGGACTTCCCTGAGAATAAATTAGAAAAATCATGCAGTATGCTGCAAAGGGAGAAATCATAAAAGCTGCTTTCTGTTGGAGTACAAAAAAAAAAAAAAAATCTATTCTGCATAAGAAATCAGAACTCTCAGAAAAGCCGTTTAACCTCTCGTGGAACTCTGGGTAGAAACTATATCTTAGAAAAGACACAAAAAGCACTGAGCATAAAGGGAAAAAAGAAATAAGACCTTACTTTGTATATTTGCCCTTGGGTGGAGAGGGAATCAAGAATCTTACACAAATGTTTTTCCAGAATTTTTATATTAAATCTAGAACTATAAAACATATCTCAGAACTGGGCATTTGAGGATGAGATATTTTAAAACCTATATCAACTAAAAAACATTTGGTAGGACTAAATATTTTATTATTAAAACAAGAGCCATGTTAAAATTAAATGGAAAGAATTGTTAAGATATAAACACAGACAATCACACATTCCAGTGAAAAGCAAAGACAATATGGATTTAATTACATCAACTTTAATTAAATCCTCCTTCCAGTATATACTTGGTTTTTTTGTTTGTTGGCCATCAGTCATTTTACAAAAAACAATTATTGAGGATAGATATTGTTCTGGGCACTTGGTTTTCAGAGATTCGAAAACAAAATACTTCCTGTCCAACTATTCATTGCTTTCATGTTTTCTGAATTTTTGTCTTGTTTTTTGGAATACTATTATTTCAAGACTGAAAGATGGATGAAACCTCCTTTTAGAATTTCTTCTAATCACATACTTTTATTAAACATCTTGCTGCCAACTCAAGAGATCAGCATCACTAACTCATCTGCAGCGGTAAGAATTTAAATAAATACATAGTTATTGTTGGGCTTGGAGAAAGGATATTAGATTACTTATCGAGAGAACTAAAGCCAATATAAAGGAACATTTATGTCTCTGTTTTCCTATGGCATGGGGTTTTGATTCCAAAGTACTCTCGAGCTTAAGCTATTTATTTAAGCAAAATCTCCAATATCTCAATATCAACTGGTTAATGCATTCTATGTACCTGTGACTCTTTCACTATTTAATACATAAGTATTTTAAGTGTTTGCAAGCTAAATCTGATGAATTTGAATAAATAAGTCACTCAGACACCTGGTGGTTAGTTCTTTCTTTATCTTCACCTCTGTCTTTACCTCAAAATAAACATAGAAATGAAAGAGCAAGAGAGAGAGAGAGAAAGTCTCCAACAAAGAATGGGTAGCCTCATTAGTCCATGAAATCAGGAAATAACTTTTGTTGTAGATACTGATTTTAACTGTGAATACCAGTTCTAGTGTATAAAGTAGACGTTCTAAATGGACACTAGAGAAATTGCTGAATCAAATTTTTCATGAGACTAATGGACTGAATTTTGTCTTGATTCTTTCTGAATCTGCCATTCTTATTTTAGCTAACATTGTTTTGCCTTGAGTGGAACTGAGCTGAAGAAGTTTAGCATATTATGTGGCACCACAATCTGAAATTCATTGATATTCTTTATTTTGTTTTCTTCAATTGTTTCCCAAAATAATTTTGGAGATCATTAGGTAAAATCAAAATATTCAACAAATAAATAATTGACAGTGTTAAGAGGCCAAGTTTTTATACCGGGGAGAGAGGATCACACACACACACACCACATATTTGAAAATGCTTCAATGGTTAGTCATTGCTATCAAATAACAAAAAGCAGCTGCGTTTAGTAAAGTAACAACTGGACTGCAATTGTAACCTTGGCTCTTCATCTGATACTGGGAAAGGGGGGAGAAAGCCTCTACTACATATGATAGAAAATGCATGATTAGCACCAGGGGAGCACCAAAATCAAGTAAGCACTTATTAACTTGTCCTCTCTCAATCTCTTCCCTTCGGTCACAGACAGGCTCCTCAAGGTAACATTGCCTATCTCCACTGGGCAAGTGGCCTATCACATAGTAGGCACTCACATTTGTTTAAGAAAACATACAAATAATCTTTTTAAATTCTTATTATTAACACTTCTGGGAAGCTTAACAATTTTAAGGTTAAAATTAAGGCAGCTATGGAGAAGCTGTTATTGGTAGAACTACAAAAGATTTTTCCATAAACTGTATTTATATTCTGAAGTTGACATAGTTGATAGAGTCCAAGGGCTTAAATGATGGTTTCAGAGCCATGCCTGTCTCTCCTCTCCTACAACCTCAGCTTTTATTCTACGGATCTACTTCAGTCAGCTTTATATGCTCCTTTTATCTCATAATACTAAAAAACACAGCACCTACCCCAATGGCTTGAACACAATTTCCAGTGAGGATCCCATCTTTCCTGTCCTGGGTGAAGCACCAATCCCTAGACTGAGCAAGATTGCTCTGGAATGCACAGGAAAATTCTCCACTAAAGTTGCTGTCCCTGTCAACTGTTATACTACTTGAGATTCACTTCCTTGCAAGTGACAGATAACTATCTTAAACTAATTTAAGTAAATTCAAGGACTGATCAGATAACAGATCTAAGGAATTTTTAAACACCTACACCTCAAAAAAGGCAAAGGTACATCAGGGCTGCAAGAGCACAGGAACCAAGAACTTACATGTTGCCAAAATACTCTTTCCATCTTTTGCTACATTTCTTTTTTCACAATAGCTTAATTCTCTGTTATGATAAACTGTCCTTTCCTTTGTAGTGGGAGTCCTGGAAACACAAGGAGATGCCCAGTCACTGCAGTGTTAGTACTTTTATTTTCTGTGTAAGAATATTTTGGTACAGATCCAAGATGACTGCAGGGTAAGTGAAAGCTATAACACCCCTTCCCAGCACCAAACTAAATTTACAGCTATATTATAGAGCAGTCAACCTGAATGACCAACTGAAGGACAGCAGAACAGGAGCATTATGTACAAGGATTTATAGAAGAAGCTACACAGAGACTGGTAAGAAGGGTGGAGATGCAGAGAGGCCTGGCACCTGCACCCAGGGGCGGTGACTGAGAAGGTGGAGGGATACATCTGCTGCAAAAGTCCCCCATGAGGAGCATGGGGTCTCAACCATACAACAGGACCCCCAAAGCAGAGCACCAGGACCAGGAAGAGGAGCCTCTGTACCATCTGGCAGTGAAAATCCGCAGGGACTCCATCCACTGGGAAGAGGAGGGAGTCTTCTAGAATCCCAGGTACTCTCCTAGAGGGCCAACACACAGGAACTCACTCTTGGGCACTCACCCAGGGTTCTGGTAGAAAGAAGGTGCCTCGGGGCTACAGAAGCCATAAAGAGAAGATCTGGGTGGCATGGCTCTGGAGAGAGATCTGGAGGGTCAGCTACTGAGGTTCCAGTTATGAATCAGCATTCCACCCAGCCTTCAGGTACCATCTCCCAGGGTCAGGTACTCTTATTCTTACAGTACCTCCTGTCCCTCCAAATACTGGCAACACCACCCTGCCAAGCTCGAATCTAGCAGAAAGGACAGTTGGCTGCAACCAACAGGGACCTGCAGTACATTCTTTTTCTGGAGAAGCTATAGGCAGACTCTCAGATAGTCACTGAACTGTGTGGGCTTTGGAATGGGGACCAACCTTTCCTCCCTCCTGTGGGTTCAGCAGGCACCACCCCCAATGGATGACTCCCCTGTCAGGGTCTCTGGCTGCACGGCTGCAGAGCTAAGGGAAGGTGTGTCACTCATTCCCTCCCTGTAGGCAGATGTCACCCCTAGTGGAGAACTGCCTTGGTTCATTTCTCCAAGTCCTACTGGACCTGTCTCACTGGGCTCAGTTCCACAGTGGGGAAGAAAGTGTAGCTCAGACCTGGGACCTTCACAATGCAGCTCTGTCAGGCTCTCAGCAGCACTGCTGCGAAGCTAGGGAGAGGCATGCAGCTTATTTCCCTGGTGGGCCAGCACCACCCTCAGCAGAAGACTTCCTTGATCTGTTTCAGTAAGTTCCACTGGCTCCATAATGCTGAGCTTAGTTCTGTGGGAGAAAGGCAGCTCCATTCAGAGGTGGGATACTCAGAGTGGGGAAGGGTCAGTGGGTGGGCCAGCTTGAGCCCACTCTACATCTTTTCTTCATAAGACTCAGTAGGAAGTCCAGACAACTATGGGGACAGGAGAGTGGAGTAGCTTATAAGTAGACACTGACCTCAGGGAGCCTTGGACTTTTATTTGTTTTCTCCCAGCTCAGAGCTGCAGGATGCCAATCCTTCTACACAGTCTGGCCCTTTTCATGCACACCCAGGCCAAGTAGATGCAGCCACAAACAGTGAATAGTGTGATAGCTTCAGATGGTTAGCCCAAGGTCTATTATCCACACTGTCTGACAATGACCTGCACCAGAACCCTGGCCAAGGAGGCCCAGAATCAACACAACCAGTGGTGGGTTTCAAACCACACCACAACTTGACACAACTAGCTACACAAAGAGCATGGCCAAAGGGCAACTTTGGCTGATACTAGACCCTGCCAGGAGCAACTCTGCCTCAGGGGTCAGCCCCTGAACAGCAACTCATACATGGTGAACAAGGCCTATCCTTATAGTCAGCCAGCCTGAGGGTTAACTCTACCCACAAACAGGCCAACAGCATTCAAGACTCAACTAAAACAGGAAGGGGCATATAACTCACACAAAAATCATTTCTGGAGCACCTGGCTCAGGTGATCTAAGAGATTGTGCCACTGAGACCCACATTAGTAAGCCCTCATAACAAGCTTGGGAGTCATAGAAGATCTACTGAATACACAGAGACAGAGAAAATGGGGAGATAAAAAATATTCCCCAAATGAAAGAACAAGAGAAATCCTCATAAAAAGAATTAAATAAAACAAAAACAACCAAGAGGCCAGATGCAGAGTTTAAAACAATGGTTATAAGGATGCCCAAAGACCTTAGGAGAAGATTGGATAATCTCAGTGAGAACCTAAGCAAAGATATAGTAAATATAAAAAAAAAAAAAAAGAAAAGAAAAGAAAAAGAAACAAACTAACAAAAACACAAACCACAGAATTTGTGAAATAAAGAATACTCTGGAATAAATCAATAGCACTTTAGGTAAAGCAGAGGATTGAATCAGCAATTTAGAGGACAAGATAACAGAAAGCACCCAGACAGAGATCAAAAAGAAAAGAGAACAAAAAATAAATTGAAGAAAGTCTAAGAGACTGCTGGGACAGCATCAAGGGTAAAAACATCTGCATCATAGGGGTACCGGAAGGAGAAGAGAATGAGCAAGAGATTGAGAACCTGTTCGAACAAATGGTGGTTGAAAACTTTCTTAACCTGGTGAAGGAAAAAGTCACAAATGTTCAGGAAACTCAGAGTCCCAATCAAAATGAACCCAAAGAGGCCTACACCAAGACACATTATAATTACAGTGGCAAAGGTTCAGCACAAAGAGAGAATCTTAAAAGCAACAAGGGAGAGACAGTTATTTACCTATATGGGAGCTCCCATAGGTTATCAGCTGATTTCTCAACAGAAACACTTCAGGCCAGAACAGATTGGCATGAAATATTCAAAGTGATGAAAAGCAAGAACCTACAACCAAGACTACTCTATCCAGTAAGGCTATCATTTAAAATTGAAGGTGAAATAAAGGGCTTCCCAGAACAAAAATTTAAAAAGCTAAAGGAGTACATTACCACAAAATGAGTACTCAGGAAATGTTACAGGGCCTGCTTTAAGAAGAAAGAAAAAAAGAAATAGAGAGAGAGAGAGAGAGAGAGAGAGAAACATAGATATAAAGAATAAAAGGGCAATAAATAAGTACCACAAAAAAATAACTTTAAATTTAAATGGCAGTGGCACAGCCAGCAAGCTGAGGGAAGGGAGTAGGTAGCCTGCCCATGTGCAGGTAACCAGGGACTGAAGAACTGTGCTCTCGTCCCACTTCCCAGGATGCAAGGTGGCTGCAGAGTGGCTGAAGGCTGCATGCCATTGCTCCCAACCAACAACTGGATTTACAGCTAAAACACTGCTCAATTGACTTGAAAAACCAAGAGAAGTGCAGCTGATGGGACACATATCCAAGGAGAACTGAAGAAACAACGTAGAGACTGGTAAGAGGAAGGGAGTTGCGGAAAGGGGGAGCTACCCGGGAGCAGGTGTTAGGCTAAGAGGTGGAGTGATATCAGCTACAAAGCTCCCTCCCCTTGGGAGTGTGCCCCACACAGGGATCCCAAATACAGAACAGCAAAGACTAGAAGAAGAGTTGGCACACCACTGGGCAGAGGGAACCAGAGGAATCCTGTGTGTCTGTAAGACTGGAACCACACCTTGCCAGTGAAGAAGCACTCGTATTGTAAACAGCCCCAGCCTGAGAAGTTTGCTCAGGCTGTGACAGCTGGAAAGGCTGTGCTGTGATGTTTGAGTCCAGCAGAGGGGCCTGTGGGCTGCAACCAGCAGTGCCTTTGAGGGTCCCTCTACTTTCTTGAAAGGCATTGTGCAGAACCCCAGTCAGTGACTAAACTGTATAGTTTGGGGAAAAGGGAAAAAATTCTTCCACCTTTAGTGTGGGGTTGAAACTGCCCCCACCTGCGGAGACTCTCAGACTTCTCCATCCTATGGAGAGCAGCACAGAGGAGCAGGAAAGGTAAAAAAAAAAAAAAAAAAAAAAAAAAAAAAAAAAAATTGGCCCACACTGCAGAGATTTGAGAGCAAAAGCAGAGCTGAGAGTTTCTGCCCCTATGTTCCTAAGACGAGTCACACAAAGAGATCTCAGTCTTGCACAGGGCTGATTTTGTAATCCCTCCTGCCTGGACCTGTGGTGCAACGGTGTCAGTTACATGCAGAGCTTGGATTTTTAGACTGTATCCTGCAGAAAGGCTTCCATCAAAAGTGCTGAGCAAAATGAAAGATAATAACCATATGAACATATCAACATATGCTGAAAAAGCATTCGACAAAATCCTGCACCCATTTCTGATAAAAATGCTCAGCAATGTGGGAATAGAGGGATCATATCTTGACCTAATAAAGGCCATGTATGAAAGACCTACAGCCAACATCATACTCAATGGGCAAAAACTAAAAGCATTTCCCTTAAGAACAGGAACAAGACAGGGATGCCCACTTTCACCACTCTTATTTAACAGAGTACTGGAAGTCTTAGCCACAGCAATCAGACATGAAGAAAAAATAAAAGGGATCCAAATTGGAAAGGAGGAAGTGAAACTGTCATTATTCGCAGATGACATGATATTGTGCATAGAAAACCCTAAAGACTCCATCAACAATCTACCAGACTTAATAAATGAATTTGGCAAATTAGCAGGATACAAAATTAACGTCAAGAAATCAATGGCATTCTTATATACCAATGATGAACTCACAGAAAGAGAAACTAAAAAAACAATTCCATTTACCATCACAGCAAAAAAAATTAAGATACCTAGGAATAAACCTAACCAAAGAAGTAAAGGACCTATTTGCAGAAAACTACAGGACTTTGAAAAAAGAAATAGAGGAAGATATAAAAAAGTGGAAGCATATACCTTGTTCATGGACAGGAAGAATTAACATAATTAAAATGCCCAAACTACCCAAAGCAATCTATAGATTCAATGCAATCCCCATCAAAATACCAACATATTTCACAGAACTAGAACAAATACTCCAAAAGTTCATATGAAACCAAAAAAGACCCCGAATAGCCACAGCAATCTTGAAAAAGGACAAAGTAGGTGGGATCACAATACCGGATATCAAGTTATACTACAAAGCTACTGTAATCAAAACAGCCTGGAACTGGCACAAGAACAGGCATAAAGATCAATGGAATAGAACAGAGAACCCGGAAATTGACCCAAGACATTATGCTCAATTAATATTGGACAAAGGTGGCAAGAGCATACAATGGAGTAAAGACAGCCTCTTTAATAAATGGTGTTGGGAACATTGGACAGCTACATGCAAAAAAATGAAACTAGACCATCAACTTACACCATACACAAGAATAAACTCAAAATGGATAAAAGACTTAAATGTGACTCATGAATCCATAAAAATCCTAGAAGAAAATGTAGGCCACAAAATTTCGGACATCATACGCAGCAGAATCTTCACTGATACACCTAAGGCAAGTGAAACAAAGGAAAAAATGAACACATGGGACTACATCAAACTAAAAAGCTTTTGCACAGCAAAAGAGACAACCATCAAAATGGAAAGGGAACCCACTGTATGGGAGAGCATAATTGCCAATGATACATCAGATAAAAAAGCTGTGGTACATTTCCACAATGCAATAAAAAGAAAGAAAATTTTACCCTTTGCAACAGCTTGGATGGACCTGGAGAACAGTATGCTAAGTGAGATAAACCAGTCAGAGAAAGACAAATACCATATGATTTCACTCATGTGGAATTTAATGAACAAACTAAACTACCAAGGAAAACAGAGACAGACTCATAGAGAGCAGGCAGATGGCTTGGGGAAGAGGACGGTCCCAGGGGTGGAGGGACTGATCAAAAAAGAAAAAAAGAGAGAGAACTCATGGAGGTAAACAGTGTGGTGATTGTGGGGATTAAGGAGGATGGGTGGATGTAGAAGAGGGCATAGAAGGAATAAATCATGATAGAAAAAATAAAATAAAATAAAGATAGTCTGGATAGGAAAAACAACTTATTTGAGTCCTCTTTCTTTTATTCTTGATGATTCTGTTTAAAGGTTTGTCAATCTTGTTTATCTTTTCAAATAACCAACTCTTGGTTTCGTTGATCATTTGTATTGTTTTATTTACACACTATTTCATTTATTATTTTCTTTCTTCTACTCACTCTGGTCTTTGTTTTTTGTTCTTATTCAAGTTCCTTTAAGTATAAAGTTTGATTGTTTATTTGAGCTTTTTCTTGTTTGACATAGGCCTGTAATGCTATGAATTTCCCTCTTAGGACTGCTTTGCTTGTGTCTCACAGATTTTAGGTTGTTGTGTTCTTACTTTCATTTGTTTCAAGGTATCTTTTGATTTCTTCCTTCATCTCATTGTTAACCCATTCATTGTTTAGTAACATGTTATTTAGCATCCATGTCTTTGTGTGTTTTTCAGTTTTCTTCTAGTGATTGATTTCAAGTTTCATAGCATTATGGTCAGAGAAGATGCTTGATATGATTTCAATCTTTGTAAATTGGACACTTGTTTTGTGTCCTAACATGTAGTCTATTCTAGAAAAAGTTCCATGTGCACTTGAAAAGAATGTATATTCTGCTGCCTTGGAGTGAAATGCTCTAGAGATATCAATTAAATCCATTTGATCTAGTGTGTCATTTATGGCTATCATCTCCTTATAGATTTTCTGCCTGGAACATCTATCCATTGATGAAATGGGGTGTTAAAATCCCTTAGTATATCTGTATTACTGTCAATCTCTTTCTCTATGTCCAACAAGATTTGCTTTACATATTTAGGTGCTCCTATATTGAGTGCATAAATGTTTACAAGGGTTATAACCTCTTATTGGATCGATCCCTTTATCATTATATACAGTCATTCTCTGTTTTTTGCTATGTCCTTTGTTTTAAAGTCTATTTTGTCAGATATAAATATTGCTACCCAATTTTTTTTTCCTTTCCAGTTGTATGAAATACCTTTTACCATCCTTTTACTTTGAGTCTGTGTGTATCTTTCATTCTGAGGTGGTTCTCTTGAAGACAGCATATGTATAGATCTTGTTTTCTTATCCACTCAGCTACTTTATGTCTTTTGTATGGAGCATTTAAACCATTTATATTTAAAGTGATTAATAATGGGTACATAATTATTGCTATTTTATTTTTTTTAACTGAGTTCCTCTGTGTGTGTGTGTGTGTGTGTGTGTGTGTGTGTGTGTGTGTTTCTTTTTCTTTTTCTTCTTCTTCCACTTCTTAATGCAAGCCTTTTAACATTTCTTATAACACTGGTTTGGTGATAATAAATTCCTTTAGCTTTCTCTTGTATGGAAAGTCCTTTATTTCTCCTTCAATTTTAAATGATAGCCTCACTATGTAAAGTATCTTTTGTTGTAGGTCCTTGTTTTTCATCACTTTGAGTGTTTCATGCCAATCCCTGCTGGCCAAAATGTTTCTGTTGAAAAATCAGCTGACAATCTTATGGAACTCCTTTGTAGGTAACTGACTGCCTTTCTCTTGTGGCTTTTAAGATTCTCTCTTTGTCTTTTACTTTTGGCATTTTAATTATAATGTGCCTTGGTGTGGGCCTCTTTGAGTCCATATTGGTTAGGACTCTCTGTGTTTCCTGGATTTATATGTCTTTTTTCCATCACCAAGTTAGGGAAGTTTTCAGACATTATTTCTTCAAATATGTTCTCAATCCCTTGCTCTCTCTCTTCTCCTTCTGGTACACCTATCATGTGGATGTTGTTACACATCATATTATCCCAAAGGTCTCTTAAACTATCCTCACTTATTCAAAGTCTTTTTTTCTTTTTGCTGCTCTAATTGGGTGTTTTTTCTATCTTGTCTTCCCCTCTGCTTCATCAAGCCTCTGCCTCATCAAGCCTGCTGTATTCCTTCCAGTGTAGTCTTTGTTTCAGATATGACATTCTACATTTCTGACTGCTCCTTTTTTATGGTCACTATATCTTTTGTCATGCTGTTGAGCATCCTCATAATCATTATTGTGAATTCTGTGTTTGATAAATTGCTTACCTCCACTTCATTTAGCTTTTCTTCTGGAGAATTCTTTAATTCCTTCATTTGGGGCCTGTTTCTTTGTCTCCCCATTTTGGCTGCCTGTTTGTATTTGTTTTTATGTATTAGGAAAGTCTGCTATAACTCCCAGTATTGGTAGGGTGGTTTTATGTAGTACATGTCTTGTGGGCCCTGTTGTAATAATTGAGTCTTGGATGCTATTGACTCATTCATGTGTGGGCTTGACCTTCAGGCTGGCTGACAGTGAGGCTAAACCCACAACACAGTGTGCAGGCTTCTGTTCAGGTGCTGATCACAAGAAACAGAATTCACCTCAGCAGGGTCTGCTACCTGTCAATATCTCCCTGTGGATATTCTGCTTCTGAAGCTTATAGTATCATGGTCTATTGTTGTCTGAAGCTCAAGTGTACTGGTTCTGGGCCTCTTTGGGGAGACTCTAGTGCAGGCCAATATCAGACACTGTCTATGCTTGGCCCTGAGCAACCTGTTTAGAACTATCAGCAATCCACAGTTTGTGGCTCCCTCTGCTGGGCCTGGGTACATGTGGAGAGGACTAAGCTGTGCACCAAGGTCTGCTTTACTAGACCCAGGCCCAGGAGCAGGTCAGGCAAAGACTCAAAGCACCCAAGGATCTGCCTTTGCCTGAATACTGTCTGTTAGTCTCAGTCACTTAATGAACCTCCAGCTATAGTCAGAGCATAAGGTCCACAGGGTGGGGCAAGAGAGATTCCAAATGGTGGGGAAATTACTTCTCCCTAGGCTAAAGCTGCATTTAATGGAAAAGGTCTGCCTGAGAAAGATGGCTTCTGCAGTGTGGGGGAATGAGTCAGCACAGGGATCCAGGCAACTGTCCTCTCAACTCTCTCCCCAGAGCCACCAAACCCAGACTCTCCTCACATAGCTCTAGTCACCTCTGCCCTCTCTCTGCTGAAGCCCAAAGTGAGTGGCTGCAAACAAAATATTGTATGTTGGCCCTTTAAGAGGGTGCATGCATTTCTAGCTGTCTCTCCCTGGTGGATGGAAATCCTGCTGTTTCTCACAGCCAGATGTTATTTGAGCACCTTTCCCAGTTCTGATGCTCTGGGCTGGGGAACCCAGATTGTGGTTTAGATACCAGGGAGATCCCCCATGGCTGAGCTATCCCTCCGAACTTCACCAGCTGCCTGTGGGAGCTTGGCCAGCCCTCTTTCACCTCTGTACTTCCTACCAGTCTCAGTGTGTCCTCTTCTTTAAGTCTTTGGCTTCTCTCCAGCTAGTCTTCAATTGGTTATTCAGGATGATTTTTCTGTATTTTAATTGTAATTCCAGTTTTGTCCTAGGAGAAAGTCAGTATAACTTCCACCTAATCTGCCACCATGTTCAAATAATCATCTTTATTTTTTAAATGGAGAATTTAGACCACTTACATTTAGTGATATATTTGGGCTTAGAGCTCACACTTTACTATTTGATTCATATTTTTGCTGTTTTCTATGTTTTTATTCTTATTTTCTTTTAGATTAATTTATTGTTTTTTAATTGTTCAATTTTTAATTGTTTAATTTTTCTCTAATATTGACTTGCATTATTTTTACTATTTTTTAGTGATTACCACAGAGATTAAAACAATATTTTGTATTTATTATAAACAAATGCAATCAGTTACAGTTGGCCCTCGTTTATCACGGTTAATCAGTTCCAGACTCTACCGTGATAAATGAATTTCCGCAAAGTAGGATTCTTTATTTCTACACAGTCATCTCTCACCACTTTGTGCTTGGACATTCGCAGCTTCACTCTATGGCGGTTTTTTCAAATATAGTATAGTATAGTATAGTATAGTATAGTATAGTATAGTATAGTATAGTACAGTATAGTATTTGAAAAAACCGCGATAGAGTGAAGCTGTGAACGTCAAAGCGCGAAGTGGCGAGGGACGACTGTGTTTTACTAACTAATGTATATTTACTTATAATTTATTTTGTTATAACAAATAGTGCATATTAATTATAATATACTAATGTGTAATTTTGTTTGCTTCCCACACAATTCTATATTCCTTAGAACTTCTTTGTTGTTGATGCTGCTGTTAATCCTCTCCCAATGATATTTTTCCATTAGGGAGGGAGGGAGAGAGAGAGAAAGAGAAAGAAAACATCCATGTGAGAGAGACACACCAATTGGTTGCCTCCTGCATAACCATGACTGGGACGGGGCTCAAACTCACAACCCAGGTACCTGCCCTTGACCAGGAATTAAGCCTGCGGCCCTTTGGTTCATAGGCTGATGCTCTAATGCTGAGTCAAACTGGCCAGGGCAGAACTTCTTTATACTACATTTAACTTCCTACTTTTTGTGTTTGTGTTATCATGTATTTTAGTTTTTATATTCTTTAAGTCATAACATTAGATGATATTCTTATTGTTTTATAATCAATAGGTGTTTATGTTTTTTCATATTATACCTTTCAATTCTTTTCATTCCTTTTTGCATTTTTATGTTTCCATCTAGCAGGATTTTCTATCTTTGTACATGACTTTCATTTAAGTTTCATTTAAAGTAGCTTTAAACGAAAAGTGTTACTTTTATTTTTGTTCACAGTATCTATATATTTTTTTACTCTCTTACTCTCTATTTTGTACCCATCTTTTACTCTCAAAATTTCTGCTTAGCCCTGGCTGGTTTGGCTCAGTGGTTAGAGAGTCAGCCCATGGACCAGAGAATCCTGGGTTAGGTTCCCGCTAAGGGCATGTACCTCAGTTACAGTTTGTCCCCGGCCCCAGTTGGGGTCATGTGGGTGGCAACCAGTTGATATGTCTCTCTCACATCGATGTTTCTCTCTCTCTTCCTCCCTCTCTCCCTGTCACTCTATCTGAAGATGAATGCAAAAATGTCCTCAGGTGAGGATAAAAAAAAAATTTCTGCTTACTTATTTTTCAGGTCACCAATTCTCTCTTTCATTATATCATAGCTCCTAATAAGCCCATCATTTTACTTCTTAAATTCAATATTTATGTTTTTTTAATTCTAGAATTTTTTACATTATTTTATGAATTCTACATCATGTCATCTATATGCCTGAACACATTAATCTTGGTTGTTTAAAACACGTTTATCACACTTTTATTAATTGGGCTCTATAGTAAACCTAATACTATTTTTTATTATTATTATTTTTGCTTGGTGTGATTGTTAATTTTTATTTTGTGTTGGGTTGTTCATGAACTTTTTTGGGGGGTGTGATTGTTTGTTTTTATTGAGTATTAGATACTACATGTGGAGGACTGTTCTCCTTCTCCAGAAAAGTTAAAATATACCCTCTGGTCATGAGATTCAGTCAAGGGGAATCATTTTTATCTAATTTATGACTCAGATAACTGGAAGGTGGGTTCGGATGTATCAAAGGCTCTTTCTCCATAGTCCATACTCATTCTTGGATGCTACCTTCCACTGAGCACACTGGAAAGCCTGGGGTACCTAACAGAACCCTTTCTCCTTCTTGGTGCTCAAATACCATATTTTGTTTTCAGATATTTCTGGAAGACTTCCTTATGCTGTTCAGTGGCTTTCTGCTGAGGTTCTTATCTTCTTAATAATTCAGTGAATGCCTCAAGGGGGGGAAATGATAATTTCTATATCTCTCTTCTTACTGGAAATTTAGCTTCTCACGTCCCAGCTGTTTTAAAGTTCCAAACTTCAATTTGTTTCCAGCACTGTCAAACTGCCAAATACTCTGCTGGTTTCTACGCCTCTCGGCAGCATTTCTCTGCCCACAACCTTGCTTCTCACCTTGTGGAAAAGTTGAAAAATGCCCAGAAAATAGTGGTTCTTAGAATACTTTCATATATCTCTGAGTTCTCCTCTTCAGGACCTTAACCTTCAAGTTTTGCTTGCCTTGGCAGCTCTGTCATATATTCAAATGGTTTGATTAAATGTTTCTGTTTGTTTTCAAGCTGGCGTATTGGTCTACTGCAAGCTACTCCATAATAAATGGAAGCAGAAGCGTCAAAGCATAGTTGATAAATAAAAGTGGTGTGTATTTCTTCATCCACTACTGTTATTAATAGGTTATTGTTATTTTTAATCCCAGCTTCTACACCATTTTATTAGACAGGAATAGGTGTCAATGGACTATTCTCTAAATCATCCTAAAGTGTTGGTTAGAGTGTCAACCAGAAGCAAAAACTCTTTATCTTTATAAATGTTGTAATATTTGAGGTTAGACACTAACTTTTAGTAGAGAATGCAGAATATCTCATATGCAATAGAATCCAGTGATTGTCTCATTCTCAGTTACCAGAACTGCTGTGAAAACTAAGGTTCAGCTTCTTTGTTTCTCCAGTTTTTTTTGTAATAAATATTGGACCATCTATAAAAGTTAAATATATAATCTGTGCATATACGAATTACACTTTATGCCATTTTTGTCAATATGAAATATGTAGTTTTCAATTAACTGATACTTATACCCCTCCTCCTCTATAAAATCCTATAGATTTTAATTTATCTATATTTAAAATGTTATATTTTTATAGACATATGGCAGAAACTTCTTGCCCTTTATTTTATGTGCCAAAAGACTTTTGAATGTAAAAATAGTTATATTTCATCACATAACACATAAAATATATATATGGGGAAATATTTTCCATGTTATATTTTACCTAATGTGTTTATATAATATTAAATACTTTATACTGGTACAACTGTTTTTATCATTTTGAGAATTTATATAATCGTATTGGATGAAGTCAGGTGCTAAACTCTAATATCATGCAACTGTGTGATATGGCTGGCTTAGTAAAATGTGGCTTCAGTATGAATAAGTAGAAGAGCTGATGTTGCTTTATTCTGTTTTGTGGCCAGGACTCACCTTGATTTTAGTGTTCTGTTTATGTCTCATACACTGAGGGAAGCGTAAATTATAAGACTGTACATCGAGTGTAACCAGAACAGTGAAAGACTCTCAACCGTGTTTGTGTAGAAAGTTCAGAGGACTGAAGAGACAATAGGACTTGTCAAGGGACAAGTTTCCCAATATTTGGAAATCTCTAACATGGAAGCTTAAGAGACATTTTTGGTTCTTATGAAGTACAGAGGCCCAGTGGGTCCAAGTGTGAGCAGGTTAATTTGAGACCTACATGAACAATAACTTTTCAGTCATTGGAGTTATATCGCCATGGGTAAATTGATGTTGAAAATAAAACACTGAACACGTTCCTGATGCCTTGGGGATGGCATCAAGAGGATAAACACACCCTACAGGGAAAACGTGGGTGATTTCTAAGATTTACTGCAACTTTAAAACTCCAAAATCCAGTAATGTTCTATAAAGTCATATATCTACTTTCCTTTCTCATTTAATAACTTAACGTTTATTTATACGGAATATCAAACATTGATTTTTCTATCTCTTGTAATTTGTGGAAAGGATTGAAAATTTGAAAAATAGCGAATGCTCTGTATAAAATGTAATTGCATTACAGTGTTCAGCACAAGTTTTCTGCTGTATTGTCATCTTTGTAAGTAGCAATAGAAAAGGGAGACAAGATCCATGATTAAAGATCTTAAACGGAGCCAAGCTTTCTATCCCCTTAAAACAAGAACAGTTTTTCCTACTGTTTCCTTCGCTTTTTCCTTCTGAGACCTCACCAGAAGCATGTTTAACATTCATACTTTTACTACCATCTCTTCATGATGATCATCATCTTATCTGAGACACTAGAAGCTTCTGTCCCTGCTCCTCACATCCATCTGGGCACACACCAGAAATGCCTTTAATGTCCTTATTTCTACCAATCATCTCTTCGAGACAATCTAGGTTTTTCTCCATCATGCACCTCCAAACACTTCCAGCCTTTCCCCGCCCCCTCCCCCAGCCCAAAAACACTTCTACATTTTCAATTCTTTGTTACCGCAGTGCCTCACTTCCTGGTATCAAAATCTGTATTCACTTCTTGGGGCTGCTGTCAGTAAGTATCACTAACTGGGTGGCTTAAGACAACGGAAATGTACTGTCTCACAGTTCTGGAGGCCAGAGGTCTGCAATGAGCAGATTGGCAGGGTCATCTTCCCTCCGGAGGCTCTTAGGGAGAAGCTGTTCCGTATTCCTGGGTTGCAAATGGACCTGCTCCACCACGTTCCTTGCCTGCTGCTGCGTCACTCCAACGTCTGCCCTCTTGACTTCTTCCCTGTGTGTCTGTGTGTGTGTCCTTTCCACAAGGATATCAGTCATTGAATTTAGGGACCACCTAATTCACTCCAACCTCATCTTAACTAATTGTATCTGCAAAGATCCTATTTCTAGATAAGGCCATATGCTAAGGTTTCTGGTAGACATAAATTTGGGCGGAAAACTATTTATCCATTACATAGGACTGTGTTCTTTGCGGGTTGTAGTAAGTCTGACCATCCTTATAGCCCCAGAAGTTAACACCGTGCCTGGCACTTAAAATGAATGAATTAGTAAGTGAATATCCTCAATCACGAACTCTGTCAAATGGGAGCAGTTTAAGCCTAAGCGTTTGGATGAATATATTAAATAATGCCACCTTGTCTGAGCATGATTTAAGATTCAGCCTTGATTTTCAAGCCACCTGTTCAGCCACATGTGTGTTTCCCATTTCACCAGGGTCTCCTTTTAGTCTCACTTCTTTGATTGTCTCCAATAAGTTGGCACGAGGACGCCTCCTCTCCCTCTGTGGAAGCGGGAGTTTGCACCTGTGGCTGAGCGTGCACTGTCCGGGCAGAGTCTGCAACATGTCCTTGCTCTAGGTCCCCTCACAGGAGATCCCGCCAGACCCCTGACATTGCTACATATCCAGAATGTAGCTGTTTGACCTTCATACGTCACTCAACCTTTCTGTGCCTCTGTTTCTTTATTTGTAAAATGGGGTTAATAATGGTACATAAATCATAGAATTGCTACAAGTTATTATTTATAAAGTGCTTAAAACTGTGTCTGGCACAGAGTTGATACTGTATATGTGTTAGATAAATAGTGTTTCATGTCAATTAATAAAAGTCAATGAGGTTTTTCTGTAAATAAATTATTAAGGAGCTATAAAGTGATCCAAAATGCTCAGTATTTCTCATAATTTTCTTTGATGTGTAGCTACTTAGAACTGGTTTCATCGACATGGTTACCAAATTCAGCAACATGAAGGAAATTTTTTGAGAAACATTTTCCTGGCTAAGCCTAAAGGTCTGCCTCTCAGACACTTCTGTTTCAGAGATGTGACATTTTATAACATACATGGAAACAACTGCCTGAAAGCCGTAGTGCTTTCTTTCTGTTTTATATAGCACTCACTATTTGTCTGACATTTTACAGTTTACAGTGTTTATTTCAGATAGTCAATAAGGTTGCATCCCATTCTGTGAATTACATAAGCTGAGGGCAGCGAAGATTTGTTGATGTCCTTTCTTGGCTCATGCTTTGCATTCTTACTTGAAGGGCTGTCAAAGTTGGCATGACTCAAATGTCATTTTTTAAATAACTGAAGATATAAAGTCACACTGAGGTTGTGTGCATATGTGTGTGTGTCTGTGTATACATGTGTGTATGTATGCATACGTATGTGTAGAAGATGAAAGAGTTTAGCAAATACCATCATTTTACTAAATACGAAAATTAACTCAGATTTCACTTAAAATAAGTCACTTTTCTCACCTGCCTATATGAGCTAACGAGCGGAGGCTCTGCCGGTAAGAATGGCATTGGCATCAGACACGTTTTTGGATTTTAGCCCTGCCTCTCCTACATCCATTCCTGCTCCCACCTTTTGTCCTTTGCTAGAACCTGAAATCTGTTATTATTCCTCTTGGGAGGTCCGTTTACGTGGAAGGCACAGCTGGCTTAATTAGGCTGACAGCTGCTGCAGGTACTGTTGGATGAGGCCCAGGCATCACAGTGCATTACCATTCACTTAAGAGTTTAACCTTTCATAATCTCAGCTTCAGGTTGCAAATTAACTTGAGAGATATGCTTTTATTATTTGCTAATACATGTTCATTTTCTGCCTTGCTACCAAATTGTAATCAGCAGGGATCACACTAAAAGGCAAAGGGCATTTCCGTATTGCCAACTGGTGAACTGCAGAGACCAAAATACCAAAATCTATGAAAATGAGGCTGAAAAGCATAATAGTAAGTGGTCCAGGGTGGTTGGCAAAAAGGCTGAGAAAACAACCCCACCTTCAAGGCTTATGGCTTGAGTTTGCTTATATAAAACCTTTAGGCAGTAAAGAGTGATTACAGTTATTGCTGCTTCAGCCACAGCCAACAAAGAAGGTGGTCTTCAGATTCCCACATGCACTGGTGTTTTTCATCTGCAGGACTCTCCTAGCACTAGGGTAACCAAGAGTTCTGCACATGTATGAGGGACAACTGAGCTGCTTTCAAAGCCACGCAGTCTGTTGTAAACCACCTGCATTAAGTGTTTGCAGTTGCTTTAATTAATTTGTGCACAGTTTTATTTCACAGGGCTCCATGTAGAAAAGCACTGGGAATAACAACTGCCTTTAGCTGCCTCAACCCGAGCCTGAGCCCAGATTAATAAAAGCAAAATCAGTTCCAAAAGACTCTTCCAAGGAAAGATGGTTAACTTTTTCCTACATATTCACCTAGAGCAGAAAAGTGTCTATTTAGCAAATTGCTGTTTGCTTTCTGGAGGTTCAGCTCATAGAATATTTGGTTCTCTGTGGGATTTTGTTTTCCCAACAAGCAACACCTTTGGGAGGCCAGAGGACAAATAGAGTTTATGAAATTGAAGGCCATTTAGTTTGCCAATAACATTGTCTTGCTTTGACTATTACTTTTGATCATTACAGTTCAATAGTATTTTTCTCCCTTATAATTCATCTTTGCTTTGACTGGTCCCTGGATGTGCATAATACACCACACCTCCTCTGAGAGTTTGTGTTGAAATGTATTAAGTCTTACAAAACAGGCCCAGCCCCATATTTTTCACATGCACGTTTTTATGAACTTTACTTTATCCTTAGATTTGAAATGCCTCACTTTACTGCAGGCAGTGCTTGTGGAACGGGTGAAATTCATATCTATAGCATGAAACACTCAGATAGAATCTCCCAGTGTAGATAACTGGGATTCCAGTAACACGTAAGGGAGGTGAAAGAAAATAAGTCTGTCAAAAGAATGATGCCCGAATGAAACACAGAAGCTGTGCTCAGCTCCACCCAGAACAGAGAGAATGAGTCCAGTGGCACTCAGCGACAGACTGCAGCAAACACACTCCCTGTGGAAAGGCTGGGAGACTCTGCCCTGCTCCCTCCCACGCATGAAGAAAGGCTCCCCACACCCTTAGGGACCTGTCATCAGCCGCTTCTCTGCCTGGGCAAGGATGACTTGCCGGTTTGATGGAACACAGAGACATGAAGGAAGGCTGAGGCCACTCTTCCAGAGTCGCGAGGTCCAATCAGGCGCTGGCCTGGCATGTCTCAGTAACGGGCAGCCCATGACAAACATGAGTGGATGGTGTGCATTAGGAACAGATGGAAGCGTAGGCTGGGGCTCTTCTGAGTGTCCCCATGTCACTGGCAGCACTTTGGAGGTTAATATGGCTTCCCTGGTCAAGTCAGAATTTTCTTTTCAGGAACAAATAGGATACCATCAGGACCACTAGGGCAGTGACTGGTGAGAATCGTCTGAGGTCCTGACCTGGAATGCTGGGGGAGTCTCATGGTTGTCAGTGGTCCTCAGCTGGCTCTGCCCCCACTCCACCCTTTGAGTGCCTGAAAATGACCTTCCTGGGCCTCCCTCCGTGAGCCCACCTCAGGGAGAGAAGGGCTAGGACTTCCAGGATGCCCACGAAATCCCAAAGGCAAAACATTCAGATGGTTTGTTTGGGTACACAGCATATATAAATACTCATATTTCTTACAGATGCTTATCTAAAAATTTTTAGAATCTCACTTTTTTTTTTTTTTAACCAAAGTGTGTTGGCTACCACTGTAAAGCTGCTCACAATGAATTTGGGCAGATGTAAAACAATGAAGGAGAAAAATTAGGAAAAGTTTTATCACATCTTTTCTGCTGTTCCAGCAGTCAATTACAACAATGGGAGGATTTGCTATACCATGAGGCAGAGTTCGTCTTACTGGGCTTTGCAGCTAGTGCATTTCAGCATCGAGACAAGACCTTTCACAGCAACAACCGCAGGACTTGCTGAAGGCTGAGATAGTTAGCATTTTTTTAGCAATAAAGTGTTTTTAAATTAAGGTATATACATTATTTTTGTAGATGTAATGCTATTTATTGCACACTTACTAGACAACAGTATAGTGTGAGCATAACTTTTATCTGTACTAGGAAACCAAAATATTCATGTGACTCGCTTTATTGCACAATATCTCTGAGGCCTATGCCTGTATTTTAAAAAACTATATTAGCAATTAGCTATCATGTATGCTTTGATCCATTTCCTAAAACAAACAAAAAATAAAATCGTTAAGTAAGCAAAAAATCAATTTTCACTTCTTCAAATTTCAATTTGATGACAATAAAATCTGTGCTTCTTGATCAAACTCTATCAGAATAAGTGACTTTTTAAAAACTTTTTCAAATCTGTTTAGAAGTCAGGTCAAAAGTCTGTTTTGGTTTACATAAATTTAATAACCATATAATACAATGTTATGATCTGACCAGACACCATGCCCTGGATATAGTCATAGGCCATGCACAGTGCGTTTCCATGCCCTGTAACCCTCTCAGCATAGCAGCTGGCTTGTTTATAAAATACGGTTTTGACAAAGGCAGTGCTGCCTTTTCCTCTGTATCAATTAATACACATGACAAAGGACAGCAACATCCAGGACAACAAAAGCCCCCTGCTTCCCCTGAGCCTCTGGGCATACACTTAGGCTCCCTTTGTAGGTGCATTTTCCTGGTTCATTAAACGAGATAAACTCAGGTTCTTTTGTGAGTCCCAGTCAATGAACTGGGAAGAGCAGTCCAGCACCTGCCTAGGGCTGCGAACCGGAAGCCTGCTGTGGCTCCCACCTGCTGTTCCCAGCCCAGAGCCGGGGCTCTCCCAGCACCTCTCACCTCACAGCCACGCCCACTGCGCTTCCGAACCATGCCTTCACCTCTCAGATGCTCATTTTGTTTAGTGGCTTTGACAGTCAGATCTAATAAGTTAATACAAAACTTTTCCCTGCATAGCCGGGAGGCCCTGCCATTTTGGAGGATCCCGGGTCTTCCCTGGGAGGAGGAAATGGGAGGCGGCTGGGGCCCAGTGACCTGAGTCCATCAGAGCGCCCTGCACCATCCGTCCAGTGGACTCAGCTGTGTTGGCACGGTCAGCACACAGTAGGTGCTTGCAGCAGTAGCTGAAACTGGCTGGGAGCCGGAGCCCCACCCCCAAGAGCAGCTGCACTCACCCAGACCCGCGGTGGCTGGTGGCCACCCAGGCTCCAGGCCCACAGAGGCGCAGCGGCCAGCCCAAGCTCAAGGCAGCCTGCCCAGGATCGTGGGGACACTAGCACCAGCTTGGGAGCCCGGCACCTCCCCCCACAGCAACAGTGACTGGGCGGAGTAGAGCCTCACTCCCAACAAGCATTAGCAGCTCAGATTGGCAGCTGAAACCATCCCCAGTGGCATCAGCAAAGGCTGATCAGGAGCGGTGCCCCGGACCAAGCAGCAGGGCTAGGGCAGCTGAGACCTGCCCCTGACAACTGCAGCAGCAGAGTTGGAGTGGAACCCCTCCCCCCAGCAGTAGCAAAATTCCAGGTGTGGAGCATCCTCAGCTCGGAACAGCAGCAGAGGATTGGGAGCTGAGAGCACCCCCTGGCAGCAGCAGCAGCAGCAGTAGCAGTGCAAACTGGGAGCTGACACTCGCCCCCAGCAGCAACTGATCAGGAGCTGAGCCCCACCAGGCAGCAGAGTTCCCCAACAGCACATCAGTGTGACCCACGCACCCCAGCAGAGTACCAGAGGGACCCACGAACCCCAGCAATACACCAGTGGAACCCATGAACCCCAGCAGTGTACCAACAAAACTCACAAACCCCAGCAGGACAACAGCTGTACCCAGGCACCCCAGCAGCATACCAGAGGGACCCACACACCCCAGCAACATATCAGCGGGTCCCACACACCCCAACAGGGCACCAGACAGACCTGCACACCCCAGGCAGCAGCAGCACATATCAGCAACTAAGACCCATCCACAGCAACATCAGCAGAAGTTGATCAAGAGCAGTGCCCCAGCCCAAGCAGCAGCGAGTCTCAGGGAGCCGAGACCTGCACGACAGACCAATTCCAGCTGCCAGGTGTCAACCGTCCAGGACCAACAGCAGGCAAAAGGAGCCATACACCAAAACAAGCTGAGAGGCACAGCAGCCTTAGTAGATACACACCAACCTGCCTATACATTCCAACATCCCTCACCAGGCTTAGAACTACCAGATTGCTAAAATAGTGAGACAAAGAAACAACACCCAAATGAAAAAAAAAAAAACAGGAATCACCAGAAAAGGAACTACAGGAACTAGAAGAAAGCAACATGTCAGATAAAGAATTCAAAGCAATGATTATAAGGGTGCTCAAATAATTTGGTGAGAACTACAAGCAACTTAATAAGAATTATGAAGCTAAAAAAAAAAAAAAAGTAGAAGCTACACATAAAGAGGTAAATGCTATACATAAAAATCAAGAGGAAATGAAGAATGACATAGCTGTTATGAAAAATACCTTAGAAGGATTCAATAGTAGATTAGAAGAAGCTGAAGACTGAATCAATGACTTAGAGGATAAGGTAGAGAAAAACACCCAAATAGAGCAGCAAATGGAAAGAAAGTTTAAAAAGCAGAAGGAGAGTTTAAGGGAGCTGTGGGACAATACAAAATGTAACAACATTCACATTATAGGGGTACCGGAAGGAGAAGAATCAGAGAAAGGAATAAAGAACCTCTTTGAAGAAATAATGACAGAAAACTTCCCTGAACTGGTGAAGGAAAAAGTCACACAAGTCCAGGAAACCCAGACAGTCCCAAGCAGGATGAACCCCAGAAGACCCACAGCTAGACACATCATAATAAAAATGGCAAAAATTAAAGACAAAGAAAGAATCTTAAAGGAAGCAAGAGAGAGACAGAAAGTTACCTACAAGGGAGCTCCCATTAGGCTGTCAAATGACTTCTCAATAGAAACACTGCAGGCCAGAAGGGAGTGGCACGAAGTGTACAAAGTAAGGCAAGGCAAGGGTCTGAATCCAAGACTACTCTATCCAGCAAGGCTATCATTCAAAAATTTACCACCACCAAACCAGCACTGCAAGAAATGCTGAAGGGACTGTTGTAAGAAGAAGAAGAAACGGGGGGGGGGGGGGAACACAGGTGTAAAATAAAATGGGAACTAATATCTATCAAAAATAACCTTAAATGTAAATGGCTTAAATGCTCCAATCAAAAGACATAGGGTAGCTGATTGGATAAGAACACACGACCCATATATATGCTGTCTACAAGAGACCCCCCCTCACAACAAAAGACTCACACAGGATGAAAGTGAAGGGAGGGGGAAAAATCTATCAAGCAAATGGAAATGAAAAAAAGCTGGTATAGCAATACTCATATCTGACAAGATAGACTTCAAAACAAGGGCCATAATAAGAGACAAAGAAGGCCACCACATAATATTAAAAGGATCAATCCAACAAGAGGATATAACCCTGGTAAACATATACACACCAAATATGGGAGCACCAAAATATATTTAAAAACTTCTGGAGGACTTCAAGGGAGAGATCAATAGCAATACGATCTTAGTGGGTGATTTTAACACCCCACTTACACCACTGGATAGATCTTCCAGACAAAAACTTAACAAAGACATAGAGTCCTTAAATGACTAACTAGATCAGTTAGACTTAATTGATATTTACAGAATATTTCAACCCAAAGCTGCAGAATATACATTCTTCTCAAGTGCACACAGGACATTCTCAAAGATAGACCACATGTTAGCACACAAAGTAAGTCTCTACAAATTCAAAAAGATTGAAATCATATAAAGCATCTTCTTTGACCACAATGGCATGAAACTAGAACTCAATTACAACAAAAACATTAAAACACCTGGAGGCTAAATAGCATGTTATTAAACAACAAATGGGTTATCAACGAGATCAAGGAAGAAATTAAAAACTTCCTGGAAACCAATGAAAACGAACACACAAATACACAAGATCTATGGGACACAGCGAAAGCAGTCCTGAGAGGGAAGTTCATAGCACTACAAGCCTACCTCAAGAAACAAGAAAAATTCCTAAATGACTCTCTAACACTACAACTAAAAGAACTAGAAAGTAAACAAAAAGGAAAACCCAGAGCAAGTAGGAAGAAGGAAATAGTAAAGGTCAGAGCAGAAATAAATGACATAGAGACTAAAAAAAAACAATTCAAAAGATCAATGAAACAAAAAGCTGGTTCTTTGAAAAGATAAACAAGATTGATGGACCTTTAGCCAGACTAACCAAGAAACAAAAAGAGAGAAACCCAATAAACAAAATCAGAAATGAAAGAGAAGTAACAACTGACACCACAGAAATACAAAGGAACATCGAAACACACTATGAACAATTATACGCCAACAAATTGGACAATCTAAGCAAAATGGACAAATTTCTAGAAACACACAGTCTCCCAAAACTGAACCGGGAAGAGATAGAAAACTTGAACAGACCAATAACAACAAAGGACTCTGAAGATGTAATTAAGAAACTCCCAGAAACAAAAGCCCAGGCCCAGATGACTTCATGGGGGATTTTACTGAACATCCAAAGAAGATCTAATACCCATTCTCCTCAAACTATTCTAAAAAATACAAGAAGACGGAAGACGTCAAAATTCATTTTATGAGGCCAGCATAATCCTAATTCCAAAACAAGATAAAGACACTACAAAGAAAGAAAACTACAGGCCAATATCCCTAATGAACACAGGTGCCAAAATCCTTAACAAAATATTAGCAAATCGGATCCAGCAATACATCAAAAAAATTATCCACCATGACCAAGTGGGATTCATCCCAGGGATGCAAGGCTGGAACAATATTCGCAAATCAATAAATGTGATACACCACATAAACAAAATGAAAGATAAAAATCATATGATCATATCAACAGATGCTGAAAAAGCATTCGACAAAATCCAGCACCCATTTCTGATAAAAACACTCAGCAATGTGGGAATAGAGGGATCATATCTCAACATAATAAAGGCCATATATGAAAAGCCTACAGCCAACATCATAATCAATGGGCACAAACTAAAAACATTTCCCTTAAAAATGGGTACAAGACAAGGATGCCCACTTTCGCAACTCTTATTTAACAGAGTACTGGAAGTCTTAGCCACACCAATTAGACATGAAGAAAAAATAAAAGGGATCCAAATTGAAAAGGAGAAAGTGAAACTGTCATTATTTGTAGATGACATGATATTGTACATAGAAAACCCTAAAGACTCCATCAAAAATCTACTAGATTTAATAAATGAATCTGACAAAGTAGCAGGATACAAAATTAACATCAAGAAATTGATGGCATTCTTATACACCAATGATGAACTCACAGAAAGAGAAACTAAAAAAACAATCCCATTTACCATCGTGGCAAAAAAATTAAGATACCTAGGAATAAACTTAACCAAAGAAGTAAAGGATCTCTTCACAGAAAACTACAGGTCATTGAAAAAAGAAATAGAGGAAGATATAAAAAGTGGAAGCATATACTTTGTTCATGGATTGGAAGAATTAACGTCATTAAAATGTCCATACTACCCAAAGCAATCTATAGATTCAATGCAATTCCCATCAAAATACCAAGGACATATTTCACAGAACTAGAACAAATACTCCAAAACTTCATATGGGACCAAAAAAGGCCCCGAATAGCCACAGCAATTATTGACAAAGAAGAACAAAGTAGGGGGGATCACATTACCAGACATCAGGTTATACACTACAAAGCCATTGTAATCAAAACAGCCTGGTACTGGCACAAGAACAGGCACATAGATCAATGGAACGGAACAGAGAACCCAGAAATTGACCCAAGACAGTATGCTCAATTAATATTGGACAAAGGTGGCAAGAGCATACAGTGGAGTAAAGACAGCCTCTTTAATAAATGGTGTTGGGAACATTTGACAGCTACATGCAAAAAATGAAACTAGACCATCAACTTACATCATACACAAGAATAAACTCAAAATGGGTAAAAGACTTAAATGTGACTCGTGAATCCATAAAAATCCTAGAAGAAAATGTAGGCAACAAAATTTCGGACATCATACGCAGCAGAATCTTCACTGATACATCACCTAAGGCAAGAGAAACAAAGGAAAAAATGAACACATGGGACTACATCAAACTCAAAAGCTTCTGCACAGCAAAAGAAACAACCATCAAAATGGCAAGGGAACCCACTATAATTGCCAACAATACATCAGATAAGGGATTAATTTCCAAAATATATAGGGTGCTCATACAACTCAACAAAAGGAAGACAAATAATCCAATTAAAATGGGCAGAGGACCTAAACAGACAACTCTCCAAATAGGACATGCAAATGGCCAAGAGAAATATGAAAAAAATGCTCAACATCACTAATCATCAGAGAGATGCAAATTTATACAACTATTAGGTATCACTTCACACCTGTCAGAATGGCGGCCATCAACAAATCATCAAACAAGTATTGGCGAGGGTGTGGAGAAAAGGGGACTCTAGTACACTGCTACTGGGAATTCAGACTGGTACAGCCACAATAGAAAACACTATAGTGTTACCTCAAAACATTAAAAATGGAACTGCCATTTGACCCAGTGATCCCACTTCTAGGAATATACCCTAAGAAGCCTGAAACACCCATCAGAAAAAATATATGTACCCCTTTGTTCATAGCAGCACTATTTACAATAGCTAAGATCGGGAAACAGCCCAAGTGTCTGTCAGTAGAGGAGTGGATAAAAAAAGCTGTGGTACATGTACACAATGGAATACTATGCAGCTGTAAGAAAGAAAGATCACTTATCCTTTGAGGCGACATGGAGGGACCTAGAGAGTATTATCCTAAGCGAAACAAGCCAAGCAGAGAAAGACAAATATCATATGATCTCACTTATTTCTGGAATATAATGAACTAAACACACTGATGAACAAAATAGACCCAGAGTCATAGAAGTAGGGTACAGACTGACAATCCTCAGAAGGGGGGTGGAGGGAGGGAAGGGATAAACCACAGAACTTATATGCATGTACGCATAACCGATGGACATAGATAACAAAGCTGGGGATGGGGTGGGGGATGGGGAGGAGGGTGTCAATGGGTGGAAAATGGAGAAATATCTGTAACAAAAATAAATTAATTAAAAAATAATAATAACAAAAAGTTAATACAAAGGATGCAATTTAAGTCTGAAAAAGATAGCCCCACAAAAATAAAAATGGCTATTTGACTTCAGACCAAAAACCCGGCTATCAGGAAATATCTGTTTTTGACTGAATTGTCACTCTCCTCCAGATGTTTGGTGTTTTGTAGACATGGATAAAGTGCCCAAATTAGTATATAAAGTGTTCTATCCCTGTAAATTTGGGCAAACTAAAGGAGCGTGGATTCTTTCTTAGCACAATGTAAACAAACATTTCTCACCTTGCTTATAACCTCTCATCCTGGTGCTAATTGTTTACATGGAGGATAAAGATTAGCAGCTAATAAAAACACAAGTGAACCAGCAGTACCCTAGGGGCCACACCTCAGCCTGAGGGCAGCACCACCCCCATACGGAGAGGGTGCAGATGGAACTGTGACTGTGACTCTGTGAACTTCCCACTGCAGGGCCCTTAGAGGACAAAGCAACACGCAGGACCTAACAGGCGGAGAGCCCGCCGAGCCCAGGCTTCGGGGCCTGTGGCTGCACAGGTGCTTTACAGATGTTCAGAGGACGCTGCGGTGAAGAGTCAACAGCCCACAGCTATCCCAAACACTACAGGAGAATCCACTTTGGACCCTGGAAACAAACCAGTCGTGAGACCAGAGAGCAGCATTTGTTCGCTCGCTTTGGTTGTTGTACCGTGGAAGGGCGTGGACGCGGGGCTCAGCACACCCGCGTCGGTACAGGACGGTAGCTGAGTTAGTGAATTCCTGCTATGGACGATGATGAAAGGATAGAGGAGAAGTTATTGACACGTAGCACAGAGACAGGGGATAGTTTGTAAACAAAGACAGTGTTCTGCAGTCAGCAATTTGTGTCAAGCCTGTCCTCCAGCCTCTGTGCCTGTGTGGGTGCTGCAGCTGGGGCCTGATGAAAGGGACGCGAGCCCTCCTCCCGAGCCCGCAGGGTGGAGGCGCCTGCGGGTGGCCCGACTGCTTTTCCTGTCCTGGTGAGCGTGAAAGAAACACTGGGTTTCCAGGTGTTTGCAACTATATTCTTATCAAACCTCAACTCAATATTATCACTATCAATGTTTTCTAAGGTCAGAGTTTGCACAGCTTGCTGCTTGTATTTCTTTGTACACTGGCATAATAGAAAGAGCTCTGGCTGAAAGTTTAAATACCCAACTTTATTATAAAGATCATATCCAAATTGTACTGACTGTGATTTGGGGGAAATCACTTAACCTTTCTGAGTTCTTTAGGTTTTCTGAAGTGCAGTTATAACACCCACAGTTAAAGGTTGTTAGAAGGGGCTTGTGAGAACATAGGCATTTGGGGTTTTGTAAACTCTCAGGGGTAAGGTATGAGACCAGAGATGGGCACTTGTGCCTTGTAGCCTATGGGAAAGAACCAGGGATTCCAGCTGAGTGTGTGGGAAAGCCTTTGAAGGCGTGGTGCAGGAAGGTGATGCAGTTTGGCTCAGCGGTAGAGCGTGGACCAATGAATCGGGTGCAATTCCGGCCAAGGGCACATAACCTCCTTTCGGTTCATCCCCGTCACCAGGGCCGTGAGGGGGGCAGCCAGTCCATGTGTCCCTCTCAGGTCGATGTTTCTCTCTCTCTCTCTCTCCCTCTCCCTCCCTCTCTCTCCCTCCCCCTCTCTCTCTCTCCCTCCGACTCTATCTGAAGATAACTAGAAAAATATCCTTGGGTGAGGATTAAAAAATAAATAAATAAATAAATAAATAAATAAATAATTTGATTTGCATTTTAAAATGTCATTCAGATTAGCATGTAGAGGACTGACTATAAAGGGCAGGGAGGCCTTTCAGCAGCGATTAAGGTGTTTTATTAAAGAGACAGGAGGTAATCAAATTAAGGTGGTCCTGATGGTGAGATGGTGGCCCAGTTAAGACATTAGCAGATGAAAGAGTCAGGTGTGCTTTTTAGTCTTGGGGGGATTTTTTGTCTTTTTATTTATTTATTTACTTATTTATTTATCTAATTATTTATTTTTGGCTTGACCAGCAAGGTAAATGATGTGAACATGGGAAGACAGAGTGAGAAACAGTCTGAGAGTAAAACATAAACAAAACCAAGGGTTAGTTTGGCAGGTGCTCCATTTAAGTTACCTGCACACACCTGGGAGAGGATGTGAGCAGGTGAAAATCTGAGTCTTTAACCAGGGGATGGATGGCAGGGCTGAGACATGAGTTCAACAAATTCATGAAGTTTAAATGGTAGTTCTTTTAAATTACTCAGGCTTAGGTCATAGCAGATAGAAAAGGGGAGATGGCAGAGAGTGAATGTCAGGGTCTTCCAGCATTTCGAGCTCGGGAAGACGAGCAGGGACTGAGTTGCACATGCCCTTCCCTGGGTGGTCTTCCTCACTCCATCGTCCCCAGTACTGAGCTAGGTTGTGAGTCCTGGGAAGGCCCTGGTCGTCTATCGCAAGTTCATGAAATTGTGACTCTCTTATACTGGGGTCTATTCTGCGAATATGGGACTGTGTATTGCTCACCTATATCAAGGGTGGGGAAGGTCTGGCTTAAGGCCCATGAAATGTGTACCAGCTAACATCACACACCTCACCAAATTAGCCTGACCAAATAGAGCAGACTGATTTTTAAGCTGATAATTTTGTATGGCCCGAGAATGATGTTATAAATACCCAAATGGCCCTTGGCAGAAAATAGGTTCTCCGCCCCTTCTCTATATCATGAAACTGACCCAAACCAATGGAAGACTTTAAAACCAATATTTGTTGAATAAAGGAAGAAAACTTAGACTTGAAAAAGTTCGTGGCTCCCCTAAAATTGTATTCCATCTCATAAGTAACTTGTATCAGTGGCAGCTTCAATTCTGTAACATTTTGCCTACAGAGTTATGAAAAATATATGGTACAGGAAGCATAAAAGAAAAAAATTCTCTCTCATCCCTCCTTTCGTTTTCAGAGAGCTGTGGCTAAAAAGAAATCCTCTAAAATGAAGACTACTAGTTCCATAATTTCACATTTTGAGTCATTTTCTGCATTTTTAAAAGCATCAATCTAGCCCCCCACTTCCACTCCCCATTCCCAGCATTATTTCTCACCATCTTAGGCAAAGTGTGCATGTCCAAGGAATATATATACATGTGCGTCATCCTGTTCCATTGCAGGGATTTTGTCTCTTGCATCCTGCATCTCCTAATTGGATTTACAAGTGAGGTCATAATTAATTTTGTGTCAGTTTCCTCCTCCTCATTTTGCAAATTTAATGCCTCATATCCACATCTATTAATTTGGCACCTGGAACTGATAGATTTACTGTGTGATATTACATCCTTAATTATATCAAATAGAATATTAGACCTCTTTTCAATGCCAAAATGTTGTTATTATCGTTTTTGCATTAAGCTCAGTCGTGTCTGTTAATCATATGCCTTAGTTTATTTTGATCAGTAAAATGAGGATGATATCAGCAGTGTTTCCTTCTCATACAGACATTATAAATATTCTTAAAGTAAAAACTATTTTCTTTTACTTCTGTGAGTAAAGAAAGTATTTTCCTAATGAAACACAGGGTATCTCTGACTGATGAGGAAGACCTTATCCATAACCAATGTTTGTTTGCAACAAAGACCTCACTAGAAGTTTCAGAAGTGGTCAGCTGAGCTGTGTGGATGCTGGCTAGATTTGTAAAATTTAAAGAGGATTAATTTCTTTTGAATTAGAACAACATCTGCAGTTATACCAAGGAGGATAAAATTACCAGGGTGCTCAATCCTTATCCTTCAGGATATAAGCTGAATAACAGCTGGGTTTGAGAATAAAAGGTCTACCCCGTGATCAAATTTCACCCATGATCAGGCACATGAGTGGCTGACCACTGCTGAAACTCCCAGCCCAAGCCTTTATTGCAAAGAAACTTTCACTATAGGTGAACAGGTCCTCCTTGTCACTCATACAAACTCTGTGATTTAGAAGGAAATTTTCAGGACTTGCAATCCAGGAACCCACTGAAGCTTCAAGTATCCATGAGGGGTTCCAAGAGAATTAAGTCATCAATTCAAATGTAAGCCAGACCAGTGGATGCTAGGAAAATACCTCGGAATAGCCACTACCAGGGTGACTGACAAGTCTGAAGTGAAATTAGGACAAGAGTTTGTCCCTGCTACCAGGTTTTTAAAATCGTTGACCACTTCTGGGCATGATAACTCTCTTCCTTCTTTACACATGCGTCTTTTCCATCCCAGATCTGTAGTGGGGAAAAGAAAATCATATTTGGTAATTTAAGCTGTCATCTTAACACAAGTTCAAAGAAGTGGTGGAGTAAATGTCGAGAGAAGGAAACCCGAACCATGAGTGGGTGTCACAAGCCCAATCCCAGACACATCAGAAGAGTTAACAAGGCCAGAAATAAACACAAGTGAGCATGAACTAACAGAGAGTGTGGATGGAAATTTCACTGTGAGTATCACTGGTAACAGGAATAAAACTAGCAGATGGTAATATTGGAGGGAAAAGGGAACACACATGGGGGGAAAAAAACTATTGGACTGTTTTCCATAGGATAAAAGAGATTTTGAATTGTTTTCTACTTAGCAAGTTAAGAGTTAAGGTAAGAATCATGATGAAAATAAATGATAACGGCATAAAAGAATTTTAGGGGTAAAAATGAGGTTTGGGCAATTCTAGAACATAAGTATAATACATATAAATTTGCTTACAGCAATCCGTTGTTGCCTAAAATTAGTGGCATAACTGAATGTCAAAATCTAACTTAAATTGAAGAGATATAAAATAGTCTACCATATGATTTCACTCATATGTGTGATATAAAACTGAAAGCAGCAAATGAACAAACAAGACAAACCAACAAATAAAACTCATAGACAGACAACAGTGTGATGGTGACCAGAGGGAAAGGAAGGGGAGGTAGTTAAGGGTAGAGGGGTCAACTACATGGTGACAGAGGAGATTTGACTTTGGATGATAAACATACAATGCAATATACAGATGGTGTATTATAGAATTGTACATTGAAACCTACATAATTTTATTAACCAATGTCACCCCAATACATTAATTAAAAAATTAAAGAGGAAAAAAATCTATAAACATATTTGGTTTCAACAGATCCAGTAAATTAGAAACAAAATGCAAGGAAACATTTTAAATATTATTTTTCCAAACATAATATTTAGTGTTTTCAGTCATTAATAATTAACATTAAAGTTATCAATATCTCATATTCCATTGTTATAAATTTTATTGATTATTGAAAATCTGTGCTATCTAAATTGTCGAACAGTATTGCTTTTGTTTTTATGTGAATTATTTTGGCAGCATCGTTGAGTGAGCACCACGATCCTGGCAGACAGAGTACTGGACCCTGAGGACATACGGTATTTAACACATGGCCCTGCTCGCATGTGGTTTGGGCTCATTTATTGTTAACTTACTCGTTCACATGAATATCTTCAGATTTATATCAAGACATGAAAATCTGTAAAAGCTTTCATTTCAAATGCTAAGCAATCCCATCCATTTGTATGTAAGCATCAACTCTGATCTTATGGAAGTATTTCCTATGCTGCCCCTAGCAAAATAGTCATAACACTCTACTCGTTTTGCTTACTCTCTGCCTGCTACTATCCTGTTCACTACTGTCCTCCAAAGGGTTTCATAAGTGCCTTGAATAAAGGACTGAATAAATAAATGCAGAGATAATTGAACTGAACTGTCCCAGGACAATAAAGAGATCAGGAAAAAATAAATGAGCTTATCTACCTGTGCCTTATTTTTTTTATTTTCCCTAAAAATTAAACAGCATTAATTTACATTAGAAATTCATTTCAAATTGGAATGACATGTTCATATTGCTCAGCTTCTCTCTATTGCAGTTTACTGGATAATCTAAGGGTCATAATTCTTCAGATTGATTTAATTTCTGCAGCCCTCCTTTTTTTTAAATGGAATGTAAATATGGTATAAGCACAATGCATATACTGCAAATGTGTAACAGTGCTACTGCAATGACTGCTAAAGATAACTTGGTTCTGATGTACATGATCAAGTTCATGCATCTTAAATACTTCTTGCAGGTTTATTATAAAAAATATTTTCTATCTTGAACAACCATTAGTTGTCAGCAACAGAAAGAATCTTGATTTTCTGATGGAGGTGGATTCTCTGCACAAGATTAGTCATAACTTGTTCTTATAAAAACACATCAGAAGGGAATAAGACATATTCTTCCATAATATTGCAGGAAAGCATGTTCAGAATTTAAAGATTAATTACTTCATTGTCTTACTAATATACTATAATTAACTGAGCTTCTCCATTTAAATTGTTAATTGGGGAATTTCAATCACAGATTTGAGCTAGTTTTTTCCTCAAGAATGTTCATTTGTGGGAGACCAGACCCAGCCCAGACTCGCAAGCCCGCCAGCCCCAGGCCAGACTCGCATGCCCGCTGTGGACCGGGTGGGACTTGGGCCCCTGCTGCAGACCCGCCCTGGACTTGCCACTGCGACTACCGCTGCCATCACGCTGCCACCCCAACCAGATAGCCAAGCCATGTAGACCCACAGCCAGAGGTCGGGGACAGGAACGACGCTGAAGGCCAGGGAGGGGGCTGTAGCCTCCCAGCCCTGGACCTGCTGGAACTGAGGACTGACAGACTGAAGAAGCTGCAGATCTGTGGATGAGAGACAGGAGACCTGGGACAGAGAGGTATTGCCCCGAGGGTGCTGGCTGTGGAGATGCTGGAGGGTGTGCAGTGGCGCAAGCCTGGGGCTGAAGCCCCCGGAGGGAGTAGTGCTAGCACCCTGCCGTCATCCAGGCTGGGACGTTCTCCCTGATCTGTATCAGCCCGAAGGACCACGCAGTGGAGCTCAGGGCCAGCCTCCAGCAGAGGGGAATGAAGGATACACCCAGCACTGAATATGGGGGGCCCTTTATTTCTTGGAGAAACTCGTGCTGATGAGGAGACTGGACAGTAGGACCAGGAAGGAGGATCAACCCTGCCCTTCTGGAGCACAGGGGAGGAGCCATCTCCCCCACCAACAGAACAGCTGTTTCTGACCCAGTTTCACAGTGGCTGGAGGCAAGAGGGAGCAGCTTGGAGCTGGACATCTGTGCCCCCGCACGTGGCAGACAGGAGGTAGCTGCAAGCCAGGCAGAGCTGAGGCACTGGAAGGAGAGGAAGTGCCCAGCCCCCATCCTACAAGCTATGGGCACCACCCCAACAGGAGTCTGATCAAACCATCCTGATCAAGACCAGGATACCCCAACAGAGCCAAGTTCTGTGGGGGAAGGGAAAACAGTTCCAACAGGGACACTCAAGGTGCAAGACCTGAGGCAGACCCAGCGTCTGGGCTAAGGAGGCCTCACCCACCAGACTACTGGGGACTCACCCGATGGGGCCTGAGTCAGGTTGCCCAGGGCCAGGCAGAGAGAGTGACTTACAATGGCCTGCACCAGAGAAGTTCTTGGGAGGCCCAGGTTAGACACACCAAGGGACCTGATTCAACAACATCACAGCAAAATCCAGTGAGCTCCAGAAATAGTAGATGCAAAGGTTTATTGTGTGTGTGTGTGTATTTTGTGCATCTTTTTTTCTTTCTTCTTTTTTCTTGCATATCTCTTATTTCTCTCTTTCCTTTTATTACTTTTTAAAATCATTATTATTTCATTTATTTTTTGTCTCCTTTTTTTTATTATTCTTATTCTAGCTTTTTAGCTTCCTTCCTTGTTTCCATATTCTTTTTTTTTTTTTTCCTTCTTTCTTGTTTTTTCCTTATATCCCCTCTAAGTCTTTGGTCTCTTCTCTTTTGGTATTCTTTTTACTTTTTCTTTACCTTTTTCCTTTTCAGTGTTTCTTGTTGTTACTACTTTGCTTAGTTTGTTTTCCATGTTGTTTTCAGTTCAGTCTTGTTTTGTCTTGTTTTGTTCTGTCATCATCTGTATAACAGCTGGCAAAACTAAGGTAGGGGGTAAGCCTCAGAGTCAGCAGATTGGAGGGGAGATCCCACCCATGAATGGGACATCAACAATCAAGTCCCAATTACAGCAGAAGGGCCCAAATAATGCATATAAGGGACATTCATAGAGCATCCACATCAGGAGATCAAAGATTGCACCACCAGACCCCTCAAGACGCTTTCCACATATGGCCATCCCACAAACAGTGGGAGGCATAACAGTTCTATCTAATGCATAGAAACAAACACAAGAGATAGCTAAAATTAAGAAACAAAGAAACAAACCCCTCCCCCCCAAAAAAGAAAAGAAGGAATCTCCTAAAAAGAAGGAAATGAAATGGAGGCAAGCAATCTATCAGACATAGACTTCAAGGTAATGGTTATAAAGATACTCAAGGAACACAATGAGAGTTACAAGTAACTCAGTGGGAACTACGACAGAATGAAAATAATAATAATAATAATAAAAATAATAATAATAATAATAATTAATAATGCCATGAACCAGAACCAGTCAGAAATGAAGAATAACATATCTGACATCAAGGATACATGGGAGATGGATGGTGGCAGGCAGGACCAGAGTGAGGGTGAGTGTGTGAGAGAGTGAGCGAGTGTGAGAGAGAGTGTGAGTGGACGTGAGTGTGGACGACCAACCTTGAGCAGTACAGAGACGTGGAGCAGAAGGTCCCTGTGCTGTGGACGAAAAGCAGCCAGCTCCTGTGGTAAGCAGCACGTCAGCAAACTTCTCCCTGTGCAGCCGGGAGGCCTCGCCATTTTGGAAGATCCCTGGTCTTCTCTGGGAGGAGGAAGCGGGGAGTGGCTAGGGCCCAGCCACCTGAGTCCACCAGAGCAACTTGCACCATCGGTCCAGTGGACCCCACTCAGTCAAGGTGGACCAGCGCACAGTAGGGGTGCTATAAAGGTGCCTGCTGCGGTAGCCAAAACCAGCCAGGAGCCGAGCACTATCCCTCACAGCAGAAGCCTGATCAGAGCCCAGCACCTTGCCCCACAGCAGCAGTGACTGGGTGAGAGTGGAGCCCCACCCCCAACAGGCAATAGCAGCTCAGATTAGCAGCTGGAACTCATCCCCATCAGCATCAGCAGAGGCTGATCAGGAGCAGTGCCCTAGCCCAAGCATCAACAAGACTTGGGGAGCAGAGACCTGCATGACAGGCCAATACCAGCCGCCAGTTGTCAATCCTCCAGGACCCAAAGCAGGCAAGAGGCACCGTACACCAAAACAGTCTGGGAGGCACAGCAACATTATTTGCTACACACAGACCTGCCTACACACTACAACATTCCTCACTGGGCCTAGAACTACCAGATTGCTAAAAGGGTGAGACAAAGAAACAACAGCCAAATGAAAAAAATGAAAAAAAAAAAAAAGAGGAATCACCAGAAAAGGAACTACAGGAAATGGAAGAAAGCAACTTGTCAGATAAAGAATTCAAAGCAATGATTTTAAGGGTTCTCAAACAATTTGGTGAGAACTATGAGCAACTTCATAAGAATTATGAAGAGCTCACTGGGAACTGCTTCAGCTTAAAAATGAGGTAGAAGCTATGCATAAAAATGACATAGCTGTTATGAAAAATACCTTAGAAGTGTTCAATAGCAGATTAGAAGAAGCTGGAGACACAATCAGTGACTTAGAAGACAAGGTAGAAAAAAAACACCCAAATACAGCAGCAAATGGGAAAAAAAAATTAAAAAGCAGGAGAAGAGTTTAAGGGAACTGTAGGACAATACAAAATGTAACAACATTTGCATTATAAGGGTACTGGAAGAAGAAGAATCAGAGAAAGGAATAAAGAACCTCTTTGAAGAAATAATGACAGAAAACTTCCCTAAACTGGTGAGGGAAAAAGTCACACAAGTCTAGGAAACACAGAGAGTCCCAAGCAAGATGAACCCCAAAAGACCCACAGCTACACACATCATAATAAAAATGGCAAAAATTAAAGACAAAGAAAGAATCTTAAAGGAAGCAAGAGAGAGACAGAAAGTTACCTACAAGGGAGCTCCCATTAGGCTGTCAGATGACTTCTCAATAGAAATGCTGCAGGCCAGAAGGGAGTGGCATGAAGTGTACAAAGTAATGCAAGGCAAGGGTCTGAATCCAAGACTACTCTATCCAGCAAGGATTATTCAATATTGAAGGAGAAATAAAGAGCTTCACGGATTAAAAAAAAAAAAAAAAAAAAAAACCTAAAGGAATTTACCATCACCAAACCAGCACTACAAGAAATGCTGAAGGGACTGTTGTAAGAAGAAGAAGAAACAGAGAGAGAGAGAGAGGAACACAGGCATAAAATAAAAATGGCAACTAATAACTATCTATGAATAATAACCTTAAATGGTTTAAATTCTCCAATTAAGAAAAAATGGCGGTGGAGTGAATGGAAGCTACACAGACGATCTCCCAGGATCAAACGGGAATTACAACTAAAATAAAAACAAATCGTCGGAAAAAGCAACAGAAAAGCAGTGGGAGAGGACCACACAACCAGGGACACTGACTGAGCCTGGTAGGATCTGCGGAGACGCGTGAGGGTGGCGGCTAGGAGCCCACGGACAGCAGCGACCTTGGCTGTGAGCTCCGGCCCCGGCTGGGAGCTCTGCCCGCGGCTGTGGGCGTCGCCACCGGCTCTGAGCTGCGTCCTCGACTGGGAGCCGCGGCCCCGGCTGGGAGCCACACCCTCGGCGGGGAACTCGCGCCCGCGGCGGGGAAGTGCGGTCCCGGCTGGGAACTCGCGCCCGCGGCGGGGATCTGCGGCCCGGCTGGGAACTCGCGCCCGCCGCGGGGAAGTGCGGTCCCGGCTGGGAACTCGCGCCCGCCGCGGGGAAGTGCGGTCCCGGCTGGGAACTCGCGCCCGCGGCGGGAAACTGCGGTCCCGGCTGGGAACTCGCGCCCGCGGCGGGGAACTGCGGTCCCGGCTGGGAACTCGCGCCCGCGGCGGGGAAGTGCGGCCCGGCTGGGAACTCGCGCCCGCGGCGGGGAAGTGCGGTCCCGGCTGGGAACTCGCGCCCGCGGCGGGGAACTGTGGTCCCGGCTGGGAACTCGCGCCCGCGGCGGGAAACCGCGGCCCCAGCTGTGAAAGACGCCCTCGGTGGGGAGCTACGGCCCCGGCTAGGAGCCGCGGCCCCGGTTGGGAGCGGCAGCCCCGGCTAGGAGCGACAGCCCCGGCTAGGAGCAGCGGCCCCAGCGCGGCGACCGTAGCCGGGAGCGGCGGTGGCGGTGCCCGCCCTCGGGGTTAAGAGCCCCAGCTACTCCAAAGCGCAGAGAGCCGGGACAGACCGCTAAATAGCCACAGCCTCTCACCTGGGGCTCCGACAGAGGGAGGGCGGACTGGACTGGAACTCTGAGGGGACACCTGGGATTTGGAGGGCGCTCAGAGTTGGTGCTGAGCTGTGGCCACAAAGGACAGTGGTGGCCAGCCCCTCCTTCCCAATTGCACAGACCTGCAGCGAAGTTCGCTCCTTCCTGGAGCTGTGGAAGCCCCTCCCTCAGAGATTTCCAGGTGAGGTAAAGAGGTAAAGAAATGCAAATTGAGGCCCATTAACAACCAGCATTGGCCCCACCCTCGGAAACCCTCTTACACTGCAAACATCTGAGGGAGGTCCTCATTCAACTGAGATCCTAAGGCTTTTCAAGTAACTGAGGCTAATAGCCTCCAGGCAAAAAGCCAGAGCATAACTAAACCTTTCCTGAGCTTGCATATCTACCCAGGAAAGTGAGACTTGATAGAGGTGTTGAAGGAGGGCCCTCCACGCTAATTCAAACCCAGTAGAGGAAGCCACAAACACCAGAACACCAACACCCACAGGGAAAATTTGGCAGGCCCCAAAACCCATTGGGATAGCAAAAATGGTGAAACAAAGAAACAGATCCCAAATGAAAGAACAAGAGAACTCCACCGAAGATGAGATAAATGAAGTGCAGCTAAACAAATTATCAGAGGGAGAGTTCCGAGCCATGATCTTGAGGAAACTAAACAGCATGAGTAAGGACATCAACACCATGAGTAAAGATATAGAAACACTGAAAACCAACCAAGTGGAAATAAAGAATGACATAGCAGAAATAAAGAACACATTGGAAGGATTGACCAGCAGAGTAGAGGAAGCAGAGGACCGGATCAGTGAATTAGAAGACAGAGTAGAAAAAATCAATCAATCAGAAAACCAAAAGGAAAAAACAATGAAAAAACAGGAAGATAGCTTAAGAGAACTGTGGGACAACTGGAAACGTAATAACATTCGCATTATTGGAGTCCCTGAAGAAGAAGAAAATGAGAAAGGGTTAGAGAATATATTTGAAGAAATAGTGACAGAAAACTTTCCTAACCTGGTGAAGGAAGAAAGCATTCAAGTTCAAGAAGCACAGAGAGCCCCAAGTAAGAAGAATCCAAACAGGCCCACACCAAGACACATAATAATTAAAATACCAAAAATCAAAGACAAAGAGAGAATCCTAAAGGCAGCAAGAGATAAACAACAGGTTACCTACAAAGGAAACCCCATTAGGCTATCATCTGACTTCTCAACAGAAACACTACAGGCCAGAAGGGAATGGCATGAAGTAATCAAGGTCATGAAAAACAAGGATCTGAACCCAAGACTACTCTATCCAGCAAGATTATCATTCAAAATAGAAGGTCAAATAAAGAGCTTCCCAGACAAAAAAAGGCTAAGGGAATATATTAGCACCAAACCAGCACTGCAAGACATGTTAAAAGGACTGCTATAATTATTAGAAGAAATAGAAAGATAATTAGAACCACACTGTACAAAAATGGCAATAAATAAGTACATATCAATAATCACCTTAAATGTAAATGGACTGAATGCTCCAATAAAAAGACACAGAGTAGCTGATTGGATAAGAAAGCATGATTCACACATATGTTGCTTACAAGAGACCCACCTCACAACAAAAGACGCACATAGGTTGAAAGTAAAGGGATGGAAAAAAATCTTCCAAGCAAACAGAAAGGAAAAAAAAGCTGGGGTAGCAATACTCATATCTGATAAATTAGATTTCAAATTGAAGACCATAACTAGAGACAAAGAAGGCCACTACATAATATTGAAAGGGTCTATCCAACAGGAAGATATAACCTTGGTAAACATATATGCACCCAATATAGGAGCACCAAAATATATTAAAAATCTTCTGGAAGACTTCAAAGGAGAAATCGACCACAATACAATCATAGCAGGAGACTTCAACACCCCACTGACATCACTGGATAGATCATCTAGACAAAAAATCAACAAGGAAACAGAGACTCTAAATGAAGCACTAGATCAAATGGATTTAATAGATATATACAGAGAACTACACCCCAAAACTGCAGAATTCACATTCTTCTCAAATGCACATGGGACATTCTCAAAGATAGACCATATGTTAGGGCACAAACTAAGTCTCTACAAGTTCAAGAAGATTGAAATCATATCAAGCATCTTCTCAGACCACAATGCCATGAAACTAGAAATCAACTGCAACAAGAACATGCAAAAACATATGAACACATGGAGGCTAAATAGCATGTTACTGAACAATGAATGGGTTACCACGGAGATCAAGGAAGAATTTAAAAAATTTCTGGAAACCAATGAAAATGAACACACAACAACGCAAAACCTATGGGATACTGCGAAAGCAGTTCTGAGAGGGAAGTTCATAGCACTACAGGCCCACCCTAAGAAAGAAGAAAAATTTCTAATTGACTACCTAACCTCACAACTTAAAGAACTGGAAAGCAAACAAAAAGAAAACCCTAGAGCAAGTAGAAGGAAGGAAATAATAAAGATCAGAGCAGAAATAAATGACATGGAGACCAAAAAAGCAATTCAAAGGATCAACAAAACAAAAAGCTGGTTCTTTGAAAAGATAAACAAGATTGATGGACCCTTAGCTAGACTCACCAAGAAACAAAGAGAGAGAACCCAAATACACAAAATCAGAAATGAAAGAGGAGAAGTAACAACTGACACCACAGAAATACAAAGGATCGTTAGCAAATACTATGAACATTTGTATGGCAACAAATTCGACAATCTAAGCGAAATGGACACATTTCTAGAAACACATAGTCTCCCAAAACTGAATCGGAAAGAGATAGAAAACTTGAACAGGCCAATAACAACGAAGGAAATTGAAGATGTAATCAAGACTCTCCCAGCAAACAAAAGCCCAGGCCCTGACGGCTTCACGGGGGAGTTTTACCGAACATTCAAAGAAGAACTAACACCCATTCTCCTCAAACTATTCCAAAAAATTCAAGAAGAAGGAAGACTTCCAAACTCGTTTTATGAGGCCAGCATAATTCTCATCCCAAAACCAGAAAAAGACACTACAAAGAAAGAAAACTACAGGCCAATATCCCTGATGAACATAGATGCCAAAATCCTGAACAAAATACTAGCAAACCGGATCCAGCAATACATCAAGAAAATTATTCACCATGACCAAGTGGGATTCATCCCAGGGATGCAAGGCTGGTACAACATACGCAAATCAATAAATGTGATACATCACATAAACAAAATGAAAGATAAAAACCACATGATCATATCAATAGATGCTGAAAAAGCATTTGACAAAATCCAGCACCCATTTCTGTTAAAAACGCTCAGCAATTTAGGAATAGAGGGATCATATCTCAACATTATAAAGGCCATATATGAAAGACCTACAGCCAACATCATACTCAATGGACAAAAACTAAAAGCATTTCCCTTAAGAACAGGAACAAGACAAGGATGCCCACTTTCACCACTCTTATTTAACATAGTACTGGAAGTCTTAGCCACAGCAATCAGACGAGAAGAAAAAATAAAAGGGATCCAAATTGGAAAGGAGGAAGTGAAACTGTCATTATTCGCAGATGACATGATATTATACATAGAAAACCCTAAAGACTCCATCAAAAATCTACTAGCCTTAATAAATGAATTTGGCAAAGTAGCAGGATACAAAATTAACGTCAAGAAATCGACGGCATTCTTATACACCAATGATGAACTCACAGAAAGAGAAACTAAAAAAACAATCCCATTTACCATCGCGGCAAAGAAATTAAGATACCTAGGAATAAACTTAACCAAAGAAGTAAAGGACCTATTTACAGAAAACTACAGGACATTGAAAAAAGAAATAGAGGAAGATATAAAAAAGTGGAAGCACATACCTTGTTCATGGATTGGAAGAATTAACATCATTAAAATGTCCATACTACCCAAAGCAATCTACAGATTTAATGCAATCCCCATCAAAATACCAACGACATATTTCACAGAACTAGAACAAATACTTCAGAAGTTCATATGGAACCAAAAAAGACCCTGAATAGCTACAGCAATCTTGAAAAAGAAGGACAAAGTAGGAGGGATCACAATACCGGACATCAGGTTATACTACAAAGCTACTGTAATCAAAACAGCCTGGTACTGGCACAAGAACAGGCACATAGACCAGTGGAACAGATCAGAGAATCCGGAAATTGACCCAAGACAGTATGCTCAATTAATATTTGACAAAGGTGGTAAGAGCATACAATGGAGCAAAGACAGCCTCTTCAATAAATGGTGTTGGGAAAATTGGACAGCTACATGCAAAAAAATGAAACTAGATCATCAACTTACACCATACACAAGAATAAACTCAAAATGGATAAAAGACTTAAATGTGACTCATGACTCCATAAGAATCCTAGAAGAAAATGTAGGCAACAAAATTTCAGACATCATACGCAGCAAAATTTTCACTGATATATCACCTAAGGCAACAGAAATAAAGGAAAAAATAAACACATGGGACTACATCAAACTCAAAAGCTTCTGCACAGCAAAAGAAACAACCATCAAAGTGGAAAGGCAACCTACTGTATGGGAGAGCATAATTGCCTATGATATATCAGATAAGGGACTAATTTCCAAAATATATAGAGTGCTCATACATCTCAACAAAAGGAAGACAAAGAACCCAATTAAAAAATGGGCAGAGGAACTAAATAGATACCTCTCCAAACAGGACATACAAACGGCCAAGAGACATATGAAGAAATGCTCAACTTCACTAATCATCAGAGAGATGCAAATTAAAACAACAATGAGGTATCACCTCACGCCTGTCAGAGTAGCCGCCATCAACAAAGCATCAAACAACAAGTGTTGGCGAGGATGTGGAGAAAAGGGGACTCTAGTACACTGCTGGTGGGAGTGCAGACTGGTGCAGCCACTATGGAAAACACTATGGCGTTACCTCAAAAAATTAAAAATTGAATTACCATTTGACCCAGTGATCCCACTCCTAGGAATATACCCAAAGAAACCTGAAACACCAATCAGAAAGAATACATGTACCCCCATGTTCATAGCAGCGCTATTTACAATAGCGAAGATCTGGAAACAGCCCAAATGTCCATCAGTAGACGAATGGATAAAAAAGCTGTGGTACATATACACAATGGAGTACTATGCATCGTTAAGAAAGGACGATCTCTTATCCTTTGCGTCGACATGGGAGGACCTGGAAACTATTATCCTAAGTGAAACAAGCCAAGCAGAGAAAGACAAACATCATATGATCTCACTTATTTCTGGAATATAATGAACATAACAGTGGGAGGAGCAGGGTAGTCCGGAGGACGTGGAAGTGGGGTACAGGCTGACATCTGCCAGAAGAGGGGGCGGGGGAGGGGAGAGATGAACACAGAACTTGTACGAATGTACTCATAACCAATGGACATGGACAACAAAACGGGGACGGGACAGGGAGGGAAGGGGAGGGGGGTGTCAACGGGGGAAAAAAAGGAGAATCATCTGTAACATAAGTAAATTAATAAATTCTCCAATTAAAAGACAGGGTAGCTGACTGGATAAGACAATATAAGCCATATATATGCTGTCTACAAGAGACCCCCCTCACAACAAAAGACTCACACAGGATGAAAGTGAAGGGAGGGAAAAAATTTTTCCAAGCAAATGGAAATGAAAAAAAGCTGGTGTAGCAATACTCATATCTGACAAGATAGACTTCAAAACAAGGGCCATAATAAGAGACAAAGAAGGTCACTACATAATATTAAAAGGATCAATTCAACAAGAGGCTATAACCCTGGTAAACATATACACACCAAATACAAGAGCACCAAAATACACTTAAAAACTTCTGGAGGACTTCAAGGGAGAGATCAATAGCAATACAATCATAGTGGGTGACTTTAACACCCCACGGACACCACTGGATACATCTTCTAGACAAAAAAATTAACAAGGACATAGAGTCCTTAAGTGACAAACTAGATCAGTTGGCCTTAATTGATATTTGCAGAACATTTTACCCCTAAGCTGCAGAATATACATTCTTCTCAAATGCACACGGGATATTCTCAAAGATAGACCACATATTAAGACACAAAGTAAGTCTCTACAAATTCAAGATTGAAATCATATCAAGCATCTTCTCAGAGCACAATGGCATAAAACTAGAACTCAATTACAGCAAAAACATTCAAACACTTGGAGGCTAAATAGCATGTTATTAAACAACAAATGGGTTACCAACGAGATCAAGGAAGAAATTAAAGACTTCCTGGAAACCAATGAAAATGAACACACAACAACACAAAATCTATGGGATGCAGCGAAAGCAGTCCTGACAGGGAAGTTCATAGCACTACAGGTCTACCTCAAGAAGCAAGAAAAATTCCTAATTGACTTTATAACCTACAACTTAAAGAACTAGAGAGAAAACAAAAAGAAAAACCCAGAGCAAGTACAAGGAAAGAACAAGTAAAGGTCAGAGCAGAAATAAACGACATAGAGTTGGTGCGGGCCGGGACGGCATGGCTGTCGCATTTCGGCCCCCGAAGCGAGCTGTGCTGCAGGCGCTGTGGTCTTTGGTGTACCCTGGGGTGGGAGGCTCAGGCTCCACTTGCTGCCGCTGCCCTCTCGGAGCTAAAAGATATCTACTTACAAATAATGTTGTGAAATTAAAAGAGTTTCAGCATAAGAAGGTGGCTATTGCATGCAATCTTCCTGGCACCAAAGAAGCCTATTTGAGAAACTTGGAAGAGAAACTGACCCAGAATAAGCTCATCTTGAAGGAGGAGTTGAAAACCTTACTTCATTTGTGTGAGTCCCGTGATGATGTGGAACTGGCTAAAAATGTCATTTACAGGTACCATGCAGAGAACAGAAATATCACTTTGGGGGAGTATAAGTTTGGACCACTTTTCATGAGGTTGTGCTACGAGTTGGATCTTGAGGAGTCTGCGGTGGAGCTCATCAAAGACCAGCATTTACGAGGTTTCTTCTCAGACTGTACATCATTCAATATTTTGATGGACATGTTATTTATCAAAGGCAAATATAAAAGTGCTTTGGAAGTATTGATCGAGATGAAAAACCAAGACGTGAAGTTCAGCAAAGATACCTATGTCCTTGCTTTTGCAATTTGCTACAAACTGAATAGCCCTGAGTCTTTTGAAAGTCTGTACTACATTAAGGGAGGAAGCCCTAATCAAAGGAGACATCCTCTCCAGGAGAGCGTCCTGTTTCGCTGTGGCACTGGCTCTGCATCAGAACCAGGTGGAAAAAGCTACCTCCATTTTTTCTCAAATCATGAATCCAGAAAGCATAATCTGCATTAATTTAAATCTGATGATCCATATCCAGTCAAATATGTCGAAAGCCCTGATAGAGATACTAAAGGATGCCACAGAGGGGAATGTATCAAAATTTGTGAAAAAACATAAGTTCTCAGAAGAAGTGCTGGCTAAAGTGAGGGAAAAGGTGAAGGATGTGCCTGCCCTTCTGGCCACATTTGACGAGCTCTATGGGAAACTGCACGTAAATGGCCAGGTCACCGCTTATACTTTGGATGCTCTGCTCTGCCACACCCCCAAGGACCTGAAATCCCGCATGGTACACTTAAACAAGAGGACAGTCAGCCGTCGGACCTTCCAGTCACTCAGCCAGTCCCTGTGGGCTGAGTAACCCGAGGTCCAAACCCTCTGTGGGGTAGGTGTGAGTTGGAGGGGCTTGTTGCTCGTGGGTTATTGGCCTTCTAAGGAGTCAGGCCCTGAACTCCAGTGGACACTGTACTGACACTTGGTTTCCTCCTTAATTTCCGTGTTCATTTACTGCTGGCATGCTGACCTGAGAACTTGGTGCAGTGTGCCGCTCTGAAGGTCTAGATGCAAGCAAGCAGAAAGCGCGGCTCCCTCAGAAGGGAGGCTTGCCCTGGGGAATAGCTGAGGACCCCTGAAGGAACACGGTCAGTCCCCAGTCCAGCTTCTGGTGCAGCGTGCCCAGTAAGCAGTAATGGAAGGAATTTCACTCGCAGTGGTCAACTCGACTAACTTGCAGGGGATGGTTACTCGCTGAAGTCGGACGTTCTGAACCCCCATGCTGCCGTGCTGGGAGGTAGCACAGGATTTTCTCACTGCTTCTGCATCATTTATCTGTGACCCCAAACAGGATACTTGAGCCCTCATTTTTCCATCTGTAAAATGATAGTGCCAGTATAAATCTGTGTGTGGATTTGAAGTGTTCATTCAAGGCTCAGTAGGGTCAAATTTTCTCAAAAATTAAGAAAAATAAAAAAGGTTCCCAAAAAAAAAAAAAAAGAAAGAAAGAAATAAACGACATAGAGACTAAACAAACAATTCGAAAGATCAATGAAACAAAAAGCTGGTTCTTTGAAAAGATAAACAAGATTGATGGACATTTAGCCAGACTCACCAAGAAACAAAAAGAGAGGACCCAAATAAACAAAATCAGAAACGAAAGAGGAGAAGTAACAACTGACACCACAAAGGATCATCAAAACATACTATGAACAATTATACGCCAACAAATTTGAAAATCGAGGTGAAATGGACAAATTTCTAGAAACACACAGTCTCTCAAAATTGAACCGAAAAGATATAGAAAACTTGAACAGACCAATAACAACAAAGGAAACTGAAGATGTAATTAAGAAACTCCCAGAAACAAAAGCCTAGGCCCAGATGACTTCACAAGGGAGTTTTACTGAACATACAAAGATCTAATACCCATTCTCCTCAAACTATAATAAAAAATCCAAGAAGATGGAAGACATCGAAATTCATTTTATGAGGCCAGCATAATTCTAATTCCAAAACTAGATAAAGACACTACAAAAAAAGAACTATAGGCCAATATCCCTGATGAACACAGATGCTAAAATCCTTAACAAAATATTAGCAAATCAAATCCAGCAATACATAAAAAAAATCATTCATCATGATCAAGTGGGATTCATCCCAGGAATGCAAGGACAGTACAATATTCACAAATCAACAAATGTGATACACCACATAAACAAAATGAAAGATAAAACCATATGATGATATTAATAGATGCTGAAAAAGCATTCAACAAAATCCAGCACCCATTACTGAAAAAAATGCTCAGCAATGTGGGAATAGAGGATTTACATCTCAACATAATAAAGGGCATATATGAAAACCTACAGCCAACATCATACTCAATGGGCAAAAACTAAAAGCATTTCCCTTAAGGACAGGAACAAGGCAGGGATGCCCACTTTCTCCACTCTTATTTAATATAGTGCTGGAAGTCTTAGCCACAGCAATTAGACAAGAAGGAAAAATAAAAGGGATTCAAATCGAACAGGAGTGAGTGAAACTGTCATTATTCGCTGATGACATGATATTGTACATAGAAAACCTTAAAAACTCCATCAAAAATCTACTAAAGCTAATAAATAAATTTGGAAAAGTAACAGGATACAAAATTAACATCAACAAATCAACGGCATTCTCATACACCAATAAGGAACTCACAGAAAGAGAAACTAAAAAACCAACCCCATTTACGATTGCAGAAAAAAAACTAAGATACCTAGAAATGAACTTAACCAAAGAAATAAAGGACCTCTACTCAGAAAACTACAGGACATTAAAAAAAGAAATAGAGGAAGATATAAAAAAGTGGAAGCACATACCTTGTTCATGGATTGGAAGAATAACATCATTAAAATACCCATACTACCCAAAGCAATCTATAGATTCAATGCAATCCCTATTAAAATACCAACAACATATTTCACAGAACTAGAACAAATACTCCAAAAGTTTATATGGAATCAAAAAAGACACTGAATAGCCACAGCAATCTTGAAAAAGAACAAAGTAGGAGGGATCACAGTACCAGATATCAGGTTATACTACAAAGCCATTGTAATCAAAACAGCCTGGTACTGGCACGAGAAGAAGCATAGAGATCAACGGAACAGAACAGAGAACTCAGAAATTGACCCAAGACATTATTCTCAATTTATATTTGACAAACGTGGCAAAAGCATACAATGGAATAAAGACAGCCTCTTTAATAAATGGTGTTGGGAAAATTGGACAACTACATGAAAAAAATGAAGCTAGACCACCAAATTTCACCATACACAAGAATAAGCTCAAAATGGATAAAAGACTTAAATGTGACTCTTGAATCCATAAAAATCCTAGAAGAAAATGTAGGCAACAAAATTTCAGACATCACAAGCAGCAGAATGTTCACTGACACAATGCCTAAGGCAAGAGAAACAAAGGAAAAAATGAACACATGGGACTACATCAAACTAAAAAGCTTCTGCACAGCAAAGAAACAACCATCAAAATGGAAAGGGAACCCATTATAATTGCGAATGATACATCAGATAAGGGGTTAATTTCCAAAATATATAGGATGCTCATACAACTCAACAAAAGGAAGACAAAGAATCCAATTAAAAAATGGGCAGAGGACCTAAATAGACACCTCTCCAAACAGGACACACAAATGGCCAAGAGAAATATGAAAAAATGCTCAATGTCACTAATCATCAGAGAGATGCAAATTAAAACAACTATGAGGTATCACCTCACACCTGTCAGAATGGCTGCCATCAACAAATCATAAAACAACAAGTGCTGGCAGGGTGTGGAGAAATGGGGACTCTAGTACACTGCTGGTGGGAATCCAGACTGGTGCAGATACTATGGAAAACAATATGGTGTTTCCTCAAAACATTAAAAATTGAACTGCCATTTGACCCAGTGATCCCACTTCTAGGAATATACCCTAAGAAGCCTGAAACACCAGTCAGAAAGAATATACGTACTCCTATGTTCATAGCAGCACTGTTTACAATTGCTAAGATCTGAAAACAGCCCCAGTGTCTGTCAGTAGAGGAGTGGATAAAAAAACTGTGGTACATATACACAATGGAATACTATGCAGCTGTAAGAAAGAAAGATCTCTTATCTTTTGAAACAACATGGAAGGACCTGGAAAGTATTATCCTAAGTGAAATAAGCCAAGCAGAGAAAGATAAATATCTCATGATCTCATTTATTTGTGGAATATAATGAACTAAATAAACTGAAGAACAAAATAGACCCAGAGTCATAGAAATAGGGTACAGACTGATAATCCTCAGAAGAGGGGGTGGGGGGAGAGAAGGGATAAACCACAGAACTTATATGCATGTATGCATAACCGATGGACATAGACAACAAAGCTGGGGAGAGGGTGGGGAGGGATGGGCAGGAGGCATCAATGTGGGAAAAAAGAGAAACATCTGTAACAAAAATAAATTAATTCAATATATAGATACAAAAATAAAAAGCAGGACAGCTTAAAGCAACTTTGGGACCCCATGAAGGGTAACAAGATCTGCATCACTGGGGTACAAGAAGGAAAAGAATGTGAGCAAAGATCAGAGAACCTGTTCTAAGAAATAATAACAGAAAACTTCCCTAACCTGGTAGAGCAAATAGTCACACAGCTCAGAAGGCAGAGAGAGTCCCTATCAAGATGAACCTAAAGAGACCCACACATAGACACATCATAATTAGAATGGCAAACTTTAAAGACATAGAAAGAATCTTAAAGGCAGCATGAGAGACAGAAAATTACCTGCAAGGGAGTTCCCATTAGAATGTCACTGATTTATCAATAGAAATGCTTAGGCCAGAAGGGAGTGGAATGAATTATTTAAAGTAAAGTTAGGGCCTGAATCCAAGACTATTGTATCTAATAAGGCTATCATTTAAAATTTAAGAGGAAATAAGAGTTTCCCAGACCAAAAAAAAAAAAAAGGCTAAAGGAGTACATTTCCACCAAACCAGCATTGTAAGAAATGTTAAAGGGACTGCTTTAAGAAGAAGAACATGAGAGAGGTACATAAGCATAAAGAAACTAAAAATGGCAATAAATAAGTACCTATCAATAATAAATGTAAATGAATTAAATGCTCCAATCAATGATATAGGGTGACTGAATGGATAAGAAACATGACCCATATATAGGCTGTTTACAAGAAACCCACCTCAGAACAAAAGATTCACACAGAATGAAAGTGAATGGATGGGGGGGTGGGGGAGTCCATGCACATGGAATAAAAAAAAATCTGAGTAACAATACTCATATCTGACAAAAAAAAGACTTCAAAACAAAGGTAATAACAAGAGACAAAGAAAGCCTCTACATAATACCAAAGGTATCAATCAAATGGGAAAATATAACCCTTGGAAACACCCAATACAGGTGCACCCAACTATATTACAAAATGCTTGATGGACTTTAAGGGAGCGATCAAAAGCAATACAGTCATAATAGGGGACTTTAACACCCATTGACATCACTGGATAGATCTTCCATACAAAAATCAACAAGGAAACCACCTTAAATGACACACCAGATCTGATGGTTTTGATTGACATTTACCAAACATTTCACCCCAAAGCTGCAGAATGTACATTCTTCTCAAGTGCTGAGAAGCACTTGTTTGACATTTTCAAACATGTGCTATGTTTGACATTTTCAAACATAGACCACATGTTAGGACACAAAACAAGTCTATACATATTCAAGAAGATTAATATCACACCAAGCATCTTCTCAGATAACAATGGCATGAAACTAGAAATCAACTACAATAAAAGAAAAACCTCAAAAACACTCAAATACATGGAGGCTAAATAACATGTGATTAAACAATGAATGGGTTACCAATGAGATCAAGCAAGAAATGAAATACTTCCTGTAAACAAATGAAAATGAATACACAACAACACAAAACCTATGGGACACAGCAAAACCAGTTCTGAGAGGGAAATTCATAGCATTACAGGCTTACCTCTGGAAACAAGAATAAGCTCAAACAAACAATCTAACCCTACAACTAAAAGAATTAGAATTACCACAGCAAGAAAAGCCCAGAGTAAGTCGAAGAAAGGAAATAGTAAAGATCAGAGTGGAAATAAATGACATAGAGACACACACACACACACACACACACACACACACACACACACACACAAAGACAAGATCAATGAATGTCAACAATTTCTGGATGTCCATTTTGTTTCCTGCTACTTTGCCAAATTCATTTATTAAATGAACTTAATCAAATGGTAAAAAACATGTACTTGGAAAACTATAGAACATTTAAAAGAGAAATGAAGGAAGATAATGAAGGAAGATACATTCAAGTGGAAGCATATGCCGTGTTCATGGATTAGAAGAATTAATATCATTAAAAAAATGTCCATACTACCCAAATAAATCTATAGATTCAAAGCAATTTTTATTAGAATACCAACAGCATACTTCACATAACTAGAACAAATACTCCAAAAATTTATATGAAACCAGAAAAAGACCCCAAATAGCCACAGCTATCTTGAGAAAGAAGAACAAAGTTGGAGGGATCACAACACCATCTATCAAACTATACTACAAAGCCATTGTAATCAAAACAGCCTGGTACTAGCACAAGAACAGACATATAGACCAATGGAAAAGAACAGAGACCCCAGAAATCAACCCAAACCATTACAGTCCATTAATATTTTACAAAGGAGGCAAGAACATACAACAGAGTAAAGACAGCCTCTTCAACAACTGGTGTTGGAAAAACTAGATAGGCACATGCTAAAGATGAAACTAGACCACAAACTTACACCATACACAAGAATAAACTCAAAATGGATAAAACACTTAATGTAAGTCAGAAAACCATAAAAATCCTAGGAAAAAAACATAGGCAGTAAAGAATCTCAGACATCTTATGTAGCAGAATTTTCAGAGATACACCTTCTGGGACAAGAGAAACAAAAGAAAAAATAAACAAATGTGACTACATCAAACTAAAAAGCTTCTGCACAGCAAAGGAAACCACCATCAAAATGAAAAGGAAACCCACTGTATGGGAAAATATATTTGCCAATGATACATCTGATAAGGGGTTAATTTTCTAAATATTAATATATAAAGAACTCATACAACTCAACAAAAGGAAGCCAAACAATCCAATTTAAAAATAGCAAAGGACCTGAATAGACACTTCTCCAAAGAGAACCTACAGATGGCCAATAGTATTATGAAAAAATGCTCAAAGTTACTAGTCATCAGAGAAATGCAAATTAAAACCACAAAGAGATATCACTTCACACCTGTCAGAATGGCTATCATCAATAAATCAATAAAAGACAAGTGCTGTTGAGGATGTGGAGAAAAATACATTGCTTGCTGGTGGGAATGCAGACTGGTACAGCCACTATGGAAAACAGTATGGAGTTCCCTCAAAAATTAAAAATGGAACTGCCATTTGACCCAGTGATTCTACTTCTAGGAATATTTCCTAAGAAGCCTGAAACACCAGTCAGAATATATGCACCCCTATGTTAATAGCAGCATTATTTACAATAGCTAAGACCTGGAAACAGTCCAAGTACTCATCAGTGAATTAAAAAGCTGTGGTACACTTACACAATGGAAAACTATGCAGCTGTTAAAAAAGGATCTATTACCCTTTGAGACAGCATGGAGGGACCTGGAGATTATTATGCTAAGTGAAATAAGCCAGTAAGAGAAAGACAATATCACATCATCTCACTTATTTGTGGAATCTAATGAACACAATAAATTAACCAATAAAGTAAGTTCTGGGACATGGAGGCATAGAACAGAATGACTTATCTCAAAGGGGGCGTGGGGGTAAGAGAAGAGAAAAACCAAAGAACGTATATACTTATATGCATAGCCCATGGACACAGACAATAGAGTGGTGAAGGCCTCAGGGTTGTGTAGGGGCTGGGTGGAGGGGTTTAAAGATGGGGAAAACTGGGGACGTCTGAAATAATGTCAACAATAAATATACACTTATACATACGTGTGTGTGTATATATATATATATATATATATATATATATATATATATATATATACTATTTTTTAATAAAAAACATTTTTGGAATTCCAAAATGGCAGCAGAGTGAATGGAAGCTACACAGACCATCTCCTAGGACCAAACTGGAAATACAACTAAAATAAAGACAAATTGTTGGGAAAAAGCAACAGAAAAGCAGCTTGCGAGGACCATACAAACAGGGACACTGAATCGATCCTGGTAGGATTGCGGAGGCGCGAGAAAGGGGCTGGGTGCTCACGGACAGCAGCAGTCTTAGCTGTGAGCACCGCCCTCAGGGTGAAAGCCCAAGCTGGCTCCACAGCGCAGAGGGCTGGGACAGAGCGCTAAAATAGCCACAGCCACTCACCTTGGGCTCTGACAGAGGGAGAGCGGACTGGACTGGAACTGTGTGGGGACACTCGGGATTTGGAGGGTGCTCAGAGCTTTTGCTGACTTGCAGCCACGCAGGACAGTGGCCATCTTACTCCTTCCCAGGGCTCTAGGGAGAGGTGGTAGCCCCTCCCTCGGAGATTCCGCCACACCCAGGTGGGCCATTGAAATGCAAATTGAGGCTCATTAAATACCAGCATCTGCTCCACCCTGGGGAAATGCTCTCATGCTGAACACCTGAGGGAGGTTTTCATTCAACTGAGAACCCAAGGCTCTTCAAGTAACCGGGACTAATAGCCTCTAGGCAAAAAGCTAGAGGATAACTTAACCTTTTCTGGGCTTGCAAATATACCCAGGAAAGTAAGACTCGACAGTGGTGTATAACGTGGGTCCTCCCACGCTCATCCAAACCCAGTACAGGGAGCCACAAACAGCAGAACACCAACATCCACAGGGAAAATTTGGCAGGCTCCAAAAACCACTGAGATAGCCAAAATGGTGAAACAAAGAAACAGATGCCAAATGAAAGAACAAGAGACCTCCAGCGAAGATGAGATAAATGAAATGGAGTTAAGCAAGTTAACAGAACTAGAATTCAGAGCCATGATCTTGAGGAAGCTCAACAGCATGTGTAAGGACATCAACACCATGAGCAAAGACACAGAAACACTGAAAATAAACCAACTGGAAATGAAGAATGACATCACAGAAATGAAGAACCCAAATACACAAAATCAGAAATGAAAGAGGAGAAGTAACAACTGACACCACAGAAATACAAAGGATCGTTAACAAATACTATGAACATTTATATGGCAACAAATTCGATAATCTAAGTGAAATGGACAAATTTCTAGAAAAACATAGTCTCCCAAAACTGGACCAGGAAGAGATAGAAAACTTGAACAGACCAATAACATTGAAGGATATTGAGGATGTAATTAAGACTCTCCCAGCAAACAAAAGCCCAGGCCCGGACGGCTTCACGGGGGAGTTTTACGGAACATTCAAAGAAGAACTAACACTCATTCTTCTCAAACTATTTCTAAAAATTCAAGAAGAAGGAAGACTTCCGAACTCATTTTATGAGGCCAGCATAATTCGAATTCCAAAACCAGAAAAAGACACTACAAAGAAAGAAAACTACAGGCCAATATCCCTGATGAACATAGATGCCAAAATCCTTAACAAAATACTAGCAAACCGGATCCAGCAATACATCAAAAAAATTATTCACCATGACCAAGTGGGATTCATCCCAGGGATGCAAGGCTGGTTCAATATTCGCAAATCAATAAATGTGATACACGATATAAACAAAATGAAAGATAAAAACCACATGATCATATCAATAGACGCTGAAAAAGCATTCTACAAAATCCAGCACCCATTTCTGATAAAAAAAAGCTCAGCAATTTGGGAATAGAGGGATCATATCTTGATATAATAAAGGCCATGTATGAAAGACCTACAGCCAACATCATACTTAATGGACAAAAACTAAAAGCATTTCCCTTAAAAACAGGAACAAGACAGGGATGCCGACTTTCGCCACTGTTATTTAACATAGTACTGGAAGTCTTAGCCACAGCAGTCAGACATGAAGAAAAAATAAAAGGATTCCAAATTGGAAAGGAGAAAGTGAAACGGTCATTATTTGCAGATGACATGATATTGTACATAGAAAACCCTAAAGACTCCATCAAAAATCTACTAGACCTAGGAAATGAATTTGGCAAAGTACAGGATACAAAATTAACATCAAGAAATCGACGGCATTCTTATACACCGAAGATGAACTCACAGAAAGAGAAACTAAAAAAAAATCCCATTTACCATCGCGGCAAAAAAATTAAGATACCTAGGAATAAACCTAACCAAAGAAGTAAAGGACCTATTTTCAGAAAACTACAGGACATTGAAAAAAGAAATAGAGGAAGATATAAAAAAGTGGAAGCACATACCTTGTTCATGGATTGGAAGAATTAACATCATTAAAATGTCCATATTACCCAAAGCAATCTATAGATTCAAAGCAATCCTCATCAAAATACCAGTAACATATTTCACAGAACTAGAACAAATACTCCAAAAGTTCATATGGAACCAAAAAAGACCCCGAATATCCACAGCAATCTTGAAAAAGAAGGACAAAGTAGGTGGGATCACAATACCAGATATCAGGTTATACTACAAAGCTACTATAATCAAAACAGCCTGGTACTGGCACAAGAACAGGCATATAGACCAGTGGAACAGAGCAGAGAATCCGGAAATTGACCCAAGACATTATGCTCAATTAATATTGGACAAAGGTGGCAAGAGCATACAATGGAGTAAAGACAGCCTCTTTAATAAATGGTGTTGGGAAAATTGGACAGCTACATGCAAAAAAATGAAACTAGACCATCAACTTACACCATACACAAGAATAAACTCAAAATGGGTAAAAGACTTAAATGTGACTCGTGAATCCATAAAAATCCTAGAAGAAAATGTAGGCAACAAAATTTCAGACATCATACGCAGCAGAATCTTCACTGATACATCACCTAAGGCAACAGAAACAAAGGGAAAAATGAACACATGGGACTCCATCAAACTCAAAAGCTTCTGCACAGCATAAGAAACACCATCAAAATGGAAAGGGAACCCACTATAATTGCCAACGATACATCAGATAAAGGGTTAATCTCCAAAATATATAGAGTGCTCATACAACTCAACAAAAGGAAGACAAAGAACCCAATTAAAAAATGGGCAGAGGAACTAAAGAGACACCTCTCCAAAAAGGACATACAAATGGCTAAGAGACATATGAAGAAATGCTCAACATCACTAATCATCAGAGAGATGCAAATTAAAACAACTATGAGGTATCACTTCACACCTGTCAGAATGGCCGCCATCAACAAATCATCAAACAACAAGTGTTGGTGAGGGTGTGGAGAAAAGGGAACTCTAGTACCCTTCTGGTGGGAATGCAGACTGGTGCAGCCACTGTGGTAAACACTATGGTGTTACCTCAAAAAATTAAAAATTGAATTGCCATTTGACCCAGTGATCCCACTTCTAGGAATATACCCTAAGAAACCTGAAACACCAATCAGAAAGAATACATGTACTCCCATGTTCATAGCAGCACTATTGACAATAGCTAAGATCTGGAAACAGCCCAAGTGTCCATCAGTGAATGAATGGATAAAAAAGCTGTGGCACCTATCCACGATGGAGTACTATGCAGCTGTAAGAAAGAAAGATCTCTTATCCTTTGAGACTACATGGAGTCACCTCGAGAGTATTATCCTAAGCGAAACAAGCCAAGCAGAGAAAGACAAATATCACATGATCTCACTCATTTGTGGAATATAATAAACATAACAGTCTGGGGAACAGGGTAGACCCAGAGATGTGGAAGTAGGGTACAGACTAACAACCCTCAGAAGAGGGGGTGGGGGGAGAGGGAAGAGATACAAAAAAAAAAAAGAAAATGGATATTGCTTTAGTTTTTGAAATATAACTTTAAAAATTAATTAATTAATTAAATCAGTTACTGCCATCAAAAAAAAAAATGAAATGAAACATGTAGGCAAGAATATTAAAGAAAAAAGGAAGAAGGAAGTGAAACCAGGGAGTTTAAGCTTTTCACCTATTTTAACTTACTGCAATTTACATTAAAACCATGTGACATATAGAAAAGCTGTTAATATAAATCATTTTGTTAATAAAGGAATATAACCCCAAGAGCATCTCAATGGGTCCTAAGAAGGAATTAAATAAAAGTTAAGACTCACATTTTAGACACTAACAAACAAAAATGAATAGAAACTAATAATGAAAAACTTTCTTGACCTGATAAATATTATCCATCAGAAACCAGAAGTGAACATCACATGTAATGATGAAAACAATGTTTCAATTGCAAGTGCCCTTGTACTGGAGGGTCATTCTAGAGTCAGCACTGGGACTCATCAAAGGAAGTGCACACATCCTAGGAGATACACACATACGTACATACATCCCAGAAAAATGTGCTGGAAGGGTGTGGGAGCTTATTCGGCTATCATAATGATCAGTAGAACAATGGCAAACACTGGGTAGGGGGCCAAAGATACTAGATATTTGCAATCCAAGAATCAGTTCCACTAATTGAAGAATTGACTCATTTCCCACACGACTTTCTAATGTCCTACTCTGTTTTACATATAAACACAAGGCATTTCTTTTTTTTTTGGCAAAAATTTAATATACACTGAAAATTTTTCAGAAATAAATCAATGACATAAATTGAAGGACAAAAATAAATTAAATAAATAAATAAATAAATAAATAAATAAATAAAAATTAAAAAACATTTTTAATGTTCATTTATAAACCTGTTGTTAGACATTGATCTCATCAAGTTACCACTTCAACCCCTACTGCTCGTACGTTATAATCTCTTTCTTTACAATAATCCTATCCAGCAGAGGCATTTTTCTGTTTAATTAACAGCTTCTACAACAAAGAGCAAGGAAGCTGACAACAGCACAACTCTGTAACTGCCCATTTTCAGAAATAATGAGAACATTCAATGAAATGTGGGATTAACAGTGTGTTGTATTTTGGAAGTGGAAAAATCCTTGTAACACTAACTGTAGTTTTATTCTTAAAGCCAACTATATTAAAATATCTTTTTGAATTCTCTTAAAGTTATTTAAAATTAATCCATTCTTCTGATTTTTCATCTTAGTGAACATTACATTAAATTGGGTGGCTTTATCTTTAGTTTGGGGGGTTAGTTTTCAAAATGTTTACTCTCAAGTAAGAGAAAGCTCTGTTGAAAATAAAAACACAAACTTCTCTTTAATCATAATTTAACAATGAGTCATTGGTTATTCATATATGCATATAAGTTCTTATAGTTGCCATCTTTAAGATATTTGTTCTTCTCATTTAACAAAATAATATATATCTACATTTGGGTTTCTGTGTCTAGTAACTGTTTATAATTTGTTTCTACAGAGGTCTTGAACAAATTTTGTTAAATATATTCCCAAATACCATATATTTTTTGTTGATAATGCAAATTACATCTGTTATTCTACTATATTTTTTTTATTCTTATAAAATCTCTATTTTTAAATACCAAATATTTTACATCTTTCTTCCCAATTCAAATATTTTAGCTTCGTTTAAAACTTCCAGTGCAATATTAAATAATAGGGATAATCCTTAACTTAAATAAGAATGTATCTTAAGTTTTACTATTAAATAACTACTTTTAATAGATATTTTTAAATTTTAAAAATGCTCCCGTCTAATTTGGCAAGAATTGTCATAAATGTGCAGTACATTTTTTACTGCTTTTTCTGCATTTATTGTGCTGATTATATTGTTTCTTTCATTGACCTTATTAACATTGACCTTATTATTATTAATTTTCTATCATATCAATATTGCATTCCTGTAATAAATTCCACTTGTTTGTGCTGTATTTTTATTAAATACTGCTACATTTGCTATTCTTTGTCTTTTGCTGAGATTTTTAAAAATATGTTCACAAGTAAAATTGCTCTAGATTTTTACTGTACTTTCTTTGTCTAGATTTATTATCAACATTACATTTACCTCATAAAATAAGTCACATAATTTTCTTTTGCTATGTTCTCTGAATAGTTTGTCTTGATTTATTAGAAGTCATTTATTAAAATGTCTAGTCTTGTCATTTGAAGGTGACATCAGGAGAGACTAGAATACAAATTTATTTCCTTTAAAAGTTATTGGCTTACATTTACTATTTTTTGAAAAAATTTTGGTAAATTATATTTTTCTGAATTAGAGAATAGTTCATCTATATTTTCAAATTTTATATACAATGTTGTGTACAGATTTTTTGTTTTTAAAATATCTCTCTGTTTATTATAGTTATGCTCACTTTGTAATTCGTAGTATTAATTATTTTTAACAATCCTGAGTTTCTCCTGCTCACTCTTTTCAGATTATAATCTATCTTAATCCTCTCAAATAAAAGTTAAAACATATGTATTAACTACATATTTTTTCTAAGAAAGTATGACAGTATTTAGTACCTCTAACCTTCTCCCTAATTATGAGAACTGTATAGCATGTATAATTCTTCTCCCTTTATTTGTTCTTCTTCTGATTATATGCAGCTTTGAAATTGTTATGATAAATAATTAATTACATTTGGTAAGATGTTTGTAATCATTTTTCTCTGTACACTATTGTCTCTGGCATTGAACACACACTTGATTCTTTTTGTCTTTGTTTTTTGCTAAAGTATACCCTTTGTAGTACTTTTAGTGAGTGTATGTGGTTTGTAAAGCCTTACATGTCTCTATATATCTTTATTCTGTGGTCCTTGTTGAATGATAACATAACTGGATATAGAATTGAAGTTGACTTGGACTGTCAGTAATTTGGAAGCTATTACTCCACTGCCCTCTGACCTGTATTGTGATGTTGAGAAGTCTATTAGAATAATTGTCATTCTTGTAGGGTTACTAATTTTACTCATTGTTAGTTTAATTTTTCCCCCTCTATCTTGGTGTGGAGTTTTTGAAAAATCATGCATGGCACTCAGAATGGACAATCAATCTGACAACTCCAGCCTTCTTCACCTGAGACTTCTCGGCTCTTAGCCACTGTCCCTAAACTTTGCCTTTTGTCCACTTCCTCTGTTCTCCGTGTTCCTCTGCTCTGGACTAGAATTTCCTTTATCCTGGAGCTTTTTAATCTGTCTCCCACTTTATTTAATTGCTTTTTCATATTTTCAAAAAATTGCTTTTTCTTTTTGGGACAATTCTGAGTAAATGCCCTAGTTCTGTCTTTCAATTGTCTATTTCTCTTTGGAATTCGAGTGTTTTGGACATTGGATTTGCAGGCAGATCTTGTCTAAAAGGATTTTCATCTTCTCTCTCTCTCTCTCTCTCTCTCTCTCTCTCTCTCTCACACACACACACACACACACACACACACACACACACATCCTTTCATATAATTAATTTTTTATTCAAATGTCCCTCCTCTTTCCCCCATTGACATCCCCCTGCCCGCTCCTGCCCCCCCTTCACCACACTGTAGCGTGTGCCCATTGGTTATGCATATATGTGCATAGGTTCTTTGGTTTATCTCCCGCCACCCCCTTCATGGAGGTAGGGAACAGACTGACACTCTCACTTACCTTAACAGGAATTCCATTTGTACACATCTGCCTCGGAAGCCCTATTCAGAGTCCTCTCTCAGCAAGTCCAGCTCCTACTCTGCAGTGACATTGGAAATACAACTGACCCTGCCACTGTGGCATCAGGTAGAAAAAGGCTGAGGCCATGTTTTCATGTCTTCTCAGACACACGGACTAGTATAAACCTTAAGTCTGCACAAGTCATAGCTCCTGCAAGTGTAACCTAACCTGATTTAATATTTCTTGACCGACCTCTTCTCAATTCATGTATTCAACCAAAGTGAAGTATAGCTGTTAGGGAAATGTTGTGCAGGTAATGTTATAACCTGACGGCGAGATAACCAGAGACGCATGGCCAAATTGTACAGGAGCACTTTATTTCGCCGGCGGGCTGCGGAGGGCATAGTTTCCCCTCAGATCAACAGCCACGATTCTCCGTGCTTGATTCTCCTTGCTCGTCCCATTTTAAAGACAGAAACTCCCTCCTCCTTTTGCCCCCTCCCCTCAGGGAACCAGTACAATAGTGGGAGTGACAGAGACCACAGAAGTCAAAATTAGCATTATTTACCGACGGCATAAGTACTTGCAAATACCTATACTCAGGAAACTGCAAATGCCTCCCAACTCCTGGGGCAACTATAATCTTGGGCAAAATTCCTTTCCATCTAGGGGTAATTAACCTATTATTGGAAGAATATCGAGGAATGTCTATTGGTGACAAAATGGAGTCTTTTAGTCGCCTTAACCAAGGGGCCTACATAAAATGGAATCTAGTTGCCTTAGCCTTGGGGCCCAGATCAGTAGGACCCTCCGACCCTCAGTCATGCAACACTTGCCATCATATTTCTGCTGGCCCTTTACCAAGAACTCCAGGTAACTCCCTTTTTTCAAGGAAGTCATATATTACTGTGGGAGGAAGATGATAATTAGAAAACTGTGGAAATGCAGTCTAAGTTAGAAACTGGAGACTAGACACTGACCCCAACTTGGGGTAAGCCTGAAGAGTGTGTAGTGGAATGGCTCAAAACACTAATAACTCAACATTAAAATTCCACTTTATATGTTCTTTACTTAAATTGGTTATTCTCTCACACAAGTCACTCCAACGTGGATAGCAATAACCCATTCTGAAATACTTTTCTGCCTCACTTCCCCAAATCAGTAGTCAACAGCCCTGGCATTGTCTCCTTTCTATTTTTAAAATCTTGCTTCTTTATATTTCATCTAAGGACCTTGCTCTGATCCTTCCTCTCTTTACCACTGGCACAGTCCCCTCACTACTCTATCTCAATCCAATATTTATGTAAGAATTAAATTCAGTTTTTTCAATGCAATTAAAGCTCACTGTTACTTACAATATAGTGAGTTAACCCTTTTCAATGGAGATATCATTATATAATACTTCATACAGTCCAGGTCCCTTATACGTGCTTTAAAATATTCACTCACTTAATTTCATGATATTTCTGTGTTTATTTTACAGCTGAGCAAACAAAAAAGTTAAGTAATCTTGCAAAGGTTACATGTCTAAGTAGCACCAGGTTCTAGGAACTGTGCTTTTAACTTCATTTAAGCACAGAATCAATCTCATATAACCTTTACCTCCAAGGGATATAGCAAAGCATAATTTTGCATGTTTGAGGTCTTTAAAGTCTTGTTGGACAAGCTAGCTTATTCATCTGCGCATTATCCATGGCTGCTTTCAAGCTGCTACAGCAGAACTGAGCAGTTTTGACAGGGACCTAATGGTCCTTAAAGCTAAAATACTTACTATTCTGGCCACTTACAGAAAAGAGCTTGCCAACTCCTCCTGGAAAGTAATAGTTATGCCTCCTAAAAGCAATCTTCTTAAGTGAAAATGTTTTCCAAGCGTGTAACGGTGTGTTTGCGTAGGCTGTGGATGCCCCTTTGTGAAATGCTGCCAAGAGGACAGGTGTCAGGCACTTGGGCGCTTGCATTAGTCTGACTTAGCAGAACAGGACATGGAACGTCAGAATTTAAAGGGACCTTGGAGTTTGCCTTCATTCTGTGAGTAAGGTACTGAGAACTGAAGTTAAAGAAAGAGACATTCTAACCTTTTGACTCTTTTCAAACTTTGGCTCAGTAGAGTAAGTGTAAGGAATTCCAGAATAGAACTAAAACTGATGTTAAATACATTATTTTGATATTAAATGAAATATTCACTCAAAGGATTAAACAGAGAGTCTAGATATAGCCAGTTTTAACATGGGCATGTGACTAGATGCCCACTTCGTGTTTTATTTAAAGACAAAACTGATGCTCTGGCTGGTGTGGCTCAGTGGATTGGAGCATCATCCCATACTCCAAAAGGTCGCAAGTTCAATTCCTGGTCAGAGCACACACCCCGGTTGCAGGTTTGATCTCTAGTCAGGGTGTGTATGGGAAGCAACTGATCAATGTTTCTCTCTCACATCATTGTTTCTCTCTATCCCTCTCCCTTCCTCTCTCTCTCTCAAACCAATAAAAATATGCCCTCAGGTGAGGATTTAAATAAATATAAAAATAATAAAGTCCAATGGTTTCGAAAGGCTTGAATGAAAGAAATATCCATGTTTTTCCTTGTTAATTTTTTTAAATGTTTTATTGATTTTATAGAGAGAAGAAGGGAGAGGGAGGGAGATAGAAACATGGACGAGAGAGAATCATCTATCGGCTTCCTCCTGCCTGCCCCCAGCCCACCTCCTACTGGGGATGGAGCCCACAACCCGGGCAGGTGCCCTGACGGGGAATTGAACTGGGACCTCAGTCCATGGGTCGATGCTCTATCCACTGAGCCACACTGGCTGGTTTCCTTCTTGATTTTTTAATAAAAATATCAAATTAGATTAATCTAAAAAGTACATTGACCATGAAATATGCCTTGGCTCATGCAGAATATGTGAGAGTGGCGGAAAGGGGTGTTCATGTGGGAACATGAGTTACTAATACAAAACCCTAATCGTCCTCCATCAGCAAAGCATGGGTTTATTCTTCTCACTGTAGGGGCTGTGCAAAAAGAAAAAATCCCCAACGCACAGGATAACGAAGCACACTCCAAATTATTTTCAATAATTTTCCCAGGGATGCTATGTCATATATAGAAATGTAGGGTGACAATATCTTGGCAGTAAACTTGGCAGACTTAAGAGTTCAAACGATATATGAGGATCCTTTTGTGTAGCAAATATCCTTTAAAATTATATTTAATAATTCAATGCACCAAGCTTCCTTAAATATCTACAATAAGAAAAAATATGTAATGTTTTAGTTAATGATTGTGTTAACTTAGTTATCTTTTTTTAAAGCTAAGAGGAAGTTTGATACATGTCACAATGAACTGACTGTCACCTGAACTTTCCGCTGTATCTCACACAAATCCACAGGTCCCAGAGGAGGCTCTTGCTGGCAGATAAAAGTAGCAGTCACCCACGACACAGTAGGCAGGTGTCATGATTCGACTTGACAGCTTGGGTTTGAAACTCTAAAGGGAAAGCCAAAGGACAAGAGTCCCTGAGGTGAAAGGAGCCTTGGAGCTGAGGGAGGGGGGCGGGGCGGCGGGCTGCGGGAGGGAAGAGGGGAGAGGGAGAGGGGGAGAGGGAGGAGAGGGGGCGGGGCGGCGGGGCTGACAGAAGAGGAAAGGGGCCAGAGCAGAGTAACAGTCTGGTACAACAAACTAGCCTCAGGTTTGGGGCCAACTAAGTCTGGCAATGTTCTTGCTCCCGTGTGGGATCTCCCATGAACTAAAAGGGAGACACGATTGATAGTGCACACACTACTATTCTGATACTTGAGGAGTTTGTCTATTTCCTTTCTTGTTTTAATAACAATAATCAATATTACCTGGAGTGTAGGTTCTGGGACACCGGAATCATGCCAGGGAGAGACTAAAATTCAGACTTGCATGGCACACTGTCACTCGGCTCTCATCTGCTGTGTGTATTGTTCCTGGTGGAACCGATTCAGCAGAAAATATTTTCAACCAGAATATTTAGAGCTTGCTATTTTCTGAATTTAAAACATTTCCAGAGTTGGAATTCATTAAGCCTCAAAGCTTACAAAAATTTAAATTGCATGGTAAGGTATGGTCCAAGCTATGTAATTTAAATTTTGTAAGAAATAAATAATTTTAATTGCATTGCTAAAAGCCTATTTACTCAACACAAATATATCATAAAATCATGTATATGTATTTTCTATCTGCATTTTCATTCATTTGAAAACATAGGAATTTTTTTGCACAGAAAAGCTTTTTTTTAAAACCACTGAATGAGAGAACATATTTGCCAATACATCTGATAAGGACTTGATATCTGAAATTTATAAGGAGCTTATAAAACTCAAGACCAAAGAAAAACCCAAACAATCCAACTAAGAACTTCTCCAAAGAGGACATACAGATGCCAATAGACATACGAAAAGATGTTCAGTGCTACTAATCATCGGAGAGATGCAAATTAAAACCACAATGAGACATCACCTTATACCTGTCAAAATGGCTATCATCAATAAATCAGCAAACAACAAGTTATGGTGACGACGTGGAGAAAAGGGAACCCTCAGGCACTGTTGGTGGGAATGCAGATTGGTGCAGCCACTGTGCAAAGCAATATGGAGTTACCTCAAAAAATTTAAAATGGAACTGCCTTATGACCCAGTAGTTTCACTTTGGGGAATACATACATCCACAGAAACCTGAAACTTTAATTTGAAAGAATATATGCACCCCTCTATTCATTGCAGTGTTATTACAATAGTCAAGATTTGGAAGCAGCCCAAATGCCCATCGGTAGATGAGTGGATAAAAAAGCTGTGGTATATTTACACAATAAAATACTACTGTCATAAATAAAGAAGGAAATCTTACCTTTTGCAATAGCATGGATGGACCTGTAGAGTATTATGCTAAGTGAAATAAGCCAGTCAGAGAAAGACAAGTACCATATGATTTCACTTATATGTGGAATCTAATAAACAAAATAAACCTGGAAACAAAATAGAAACAGATTCATAGATATAAAGAATAGACTGACAGCTGTCAGAGGGGAAGGTTAGGGGCTCAGGGCTGGATAAAAAAGGTGAAGGACTCAGCAAAGAAAAAAACCTCATAGACACAGACAGCAGTATAGTGATTACAGAAGGGAAACGGGGTGGAGGAAGCAGAAGAGGGTAAAGGAGGATAAATGATGATGGCAGGAGAATTGACTTGAGGTGATGAACACACAATACAATATACAGATGATGTATTATAGAATTGTATAACTGAAACCTATATAATTTTATTAACCAATGTCACTCCAATAAATTCAATTTTTTATTTTTTTTTATCCTCATCTGAGGACATTTCTGCATTTATCTTCAGATAGAGCGGGAAGAAGAGAGGGGGAAAGAGAGAGAGAGAAACATCGATGTGAGAGAGACACATCGAGTGGTTGCCACCCACATGACCCCAACCAGGACTAGGGACAAATTGCAACTGAGGCACATGCCCTTAGCGGGAACCGAACCCGGGACTCTCTGGTACGCAGGCTGATGCTCTAACCACTGAGCCAAACCGGCCAAGGCAATAAATTCAATTTTTAAAAAATAAAAAATAAAGTGGAAGTTACAAAAGAGGAAAATATATGGGTTTATCTGAGAAGAGAAAGTAATGCAATATATCAGAGTTTATACACAACCAATGTATTTTAATTGCCAATTATTGCACTGGAAATCAGAATCTGCCATAAACACTCACATCTATGGAAAAGGCAAAACATTTTAAATAGATACTTTTTGTTTACAGTCGTTAGTTTTTGATGTACAGGTGGATATGCATAACCAATGGACACAGACAACAGTGTACCGAAGGCATGGGGGGCAGGAGCAGGGAGGAGGGGTCAATGGGGAAAAAGAGGGGGACACGTGTAATACTTTCAACAATAAAGATAAATTTTTTTAAAAATTAAAATAGCCCTAGCTGGTTTGGTTCAGTGGTTAGAACGTCGACTCGTGGACCAAGGAGTCACAGGTTTGATTCCTGGTCAAGGGCACACACCTGGATTGCAGGTTTGATCTCTGACCTCGGTTGGGGTCATACAGGAGGCAACCAATCGATGTGTCTCTCTCACATCGATGTTTCTCTATCTCTCTCTCCCTCCCTACTATCCAATCTATCTAAAAATCAATGGAAAAATATCTTCAGGTGAGGATTAACAACAACAATATATATATATATATATTATACACACACACATACAGGTGGGCTGCGAAACATCATATCGTCATGACTGAAATCTGCAGAAACGGAAAGAAGAGTAAAAAGAGCTCTCTGGGAAAGAGAGGGCAGGCTTCCCAGTGCTGTGGCTTTCCCTTCCTACCTTCTTCCACCAGTACGTCAGTGGAATCATCTTCTTCATGGCAAACAACTGTGTTCGTGAAATTGATTAAATGTTTTTAATATGATACATTTTTGACCCATTTGCCATTAGTCTCACAACAGGGTCCCCACTGCAGTATCCACACCATCACCAACCATCACAGAATCAGAACACACCATCTAAAATCAATTCAGTAATAATATTTTAAGAATAGAATATAAAAATAAATATTTATGGAAGAAGTATACGTGGCTTCTGGGAGTTTCGACTGAGATAGATAAATGATCTACTATTCTCTGAGAGGTTGTGACAGAAATTATGATTTGATATTTTATATTCAGTTAGTACTTTAAGAACTAAAAATAATTGGATGCATAAGAGAGGGGTAGCAAGAGAGGATGTCATATACTTAGACACTGTCACTGAAAGAAGGAAATTGACTCTCAGGGAACCTGGAATTGGACCAGCAGTAAATGTTGGCCGGGGCCTAGGTTTAGCAGTCGGGGCACCCTAGCAAGCCTGTCTTATAATTCAGATATCTTCCTGCTGAATAAAGTCTCATAGGCCACTTTGCTTTATGAGTAGTCTAACAAGCCTACAGACCACGGCTCAAAGTGAGTCACCTTCCTTTTACTGCTTTAGGGCTTGCTAAGGTTTTCCCCAGGTTTGAGCCACTTGTTGAATCAAACATCCTCGCGGACAGTCTGTCGGTGACACCGTACACACTCTGGCACTGAGTCACACAGGCGTTGCTAAGGCTCCATCTAGACATTACAAGGCTAGCTTTCAGAATCTGGTCATTTGAAATGGTGTTCTACCTCAGAAATTAGTTGTCCATCATTTATGGACTATATTTGTCATCAGGAATCTGAGTAAAAAAATCAAATAATATATGGCTATGATACTGATTTTACTCGCTAATAGAAGTATATTTAAAGAAACTAAAAAAACTACCATCAAAATAAGAATGCTTTTGAAATGCATAGTTGTATATATAATTTGCTAGAAAATTAAAAATTAATTGAACACTTATTATATTAAACATACTCTCTGTGCTCCTTTCTTTGAAATATTGACTTTATTAGGAAAAAATACTGGATTTGCATGAAAAAACAACAGTTCATTGTATAGATTTTGTACGAGCTGGAATGTTTCCATGAGTAGGAGGTAAAGTCTAAGAAAAATATCACCAACACAACTCCCTGGGTTTCTTCCTTTGACCGATTCAGACAGCCGCCCACACCCTTCGGTCCCACCGTCTGATGTCATATGCAAACCTAGGGCGTATGTGTGAACATGCTCCCACAGAAGGTTGTGGTAATTCTCTTTCCAGGGCTGGACCGGAGTCAAGTACTGTGTAGTGTTTGGGCCCAGCCTGAGCTGAGTCCTGGCCCCTAGTGGCCGGCCCTGTTACCAGTTCCCACCCAGCCGGGGTTGACAGTGCCCACGGAGAACACAACTGCTGGATCCTGTGTTTCCCTTGTCCGTGCTACTTTGGTTTTATATTACTAATTAGTGTAAATCTCATCATTTTTCCTTCTATCTGTCTGCACACCCATGGTTTCCTCCTAGAATGTGTCTCCCCAAGACACAAACTGTTGTCTCCACCTTTCCAGTGCAACTGGTGTGCCCAACACAGTTAGTGTTTGTCGAGCAGTCGTTAATTCACTGAATGGATGGATGGATACACAGAGTAGCCTTGCTCATTTCCCCATGGATGTATTCACTCATGACAAGCTTCCATGACAACTCGCCGTTGCTTTCCCATTTCAGGAATAGCAAACCCCTAAGAACTATGATTCTATGTTTCTTGATAATAAGGTAATGGTGAGAATAAACTTCCCTAGACTGAAATTAAGGGACTGTCAAAATGTTTTTCATATTATTATCAATATTTACGTGGTATTGCTTATAAATCTAAACTATCTACAGAAAAGGAATCTTCCTCAGCAAACAGCAAAATTTACTTGGATTGTTTACTTACTAAGATTAAAAGCAAAATTACAAATAAAAATGAGAAGCTCACTGATCCTTGGTACTGAGTTTTACTTCCTTATTAGAATAGTACATGTCCCAAATATCTGACCTGCCAATACTCTTTCTTAATTGACAAATACAATTTATACATGAAATCAGAGATCTTTTTATCATTTTAAACAATTAAAATATTACCAATGAATAATACAAGTGTAAAAAGAAATAAACTGAAATGACCCCTTTAGCCAGTGTCCTTTCCCTCGCAGTTCCTCCTGGGGAAGACAGCACTGTGTCGTCGCTCAGGAATAACAGCACCTCTGGTACACGTAAGGAATGGTCTTAGTTTCGATGGCTCAGAGGTGCTTTGGGCACTTAACTAAATGCATTTGGGGGTATACATGCTCTTGGTACATTTGTTTATCTGATATCTAAAACTTATCTTTTTAAATAGAAAATGGTCACAAACAGTTTCTTTTTATCTTGTAGAGCAGAAAAAAGACAAGGGAGACACCGCCTTAAAAATAGCCCAGCAGAGTGAATAAACACTCTTATCTTCATCATTAATGGAGAGTCAAGGCAGCACTGCCCTGTAATGTGATATTCTCTTTACACTGAGAATGGTTCATCAAGCATTCTCTGAAGTTTATAATCGCTTCCTGTTTTTAAAAGTTTTCGCAAAAGGTGTTAGCTAATCTGTGCATCTAATTTGCTAATGAGAAGTGATTTAATTATTTCTTCCCGACTTTGTCCCAAATGCTACTTCTATAAACAAAATGACCTTAACGTGTGCTAGTTATTGAGAACAAAAAGGAAAAGTTAGCATTAAGCATTTAAGAATGCATTCTGGAGTCTGGAGGAGCCTAAAGGATATGATGACTAAGTGTGATGTCGAGTCCTGGATGGGATCCTGGACAGAACATTTGGTAAGAAGGAAGGAAATATGAATAACTGTGGACTTTCATTAATGATAACACATCAATATGGGTTCGTTAACTGTGACAAACAGCATAGTAATGTAAAATGTTAGTAATAGGGAAAACGAGTGTGAGGTACATGGGAACTCCGCACCATGGTCTCACCTTCTCTGTAACTCAAAACCTATTGTAAAATAAAAAGTACTTTAAAATGCTCTCTCTTCCTGACTGAATTATTCTGATCTAGATGAGACAGTCAAAATACAACAGTCAAAATTAGTCTGAAGGTTTGTATGCAATCTTATCAGTTAAGAGACAAAGCTTGTGACAAAATCTACCTTTAATTTTATAAAATAGTATATTTCTATACTTATTTTCATGTGATTAATAAATAACCTAGGTAAAAATGAGTTGACAAAATTCTCCAAAATAGTAAAGCATTATGGGTTGCTAAAGATAAAATAATTGATCATCAAATTTAGGAATTCTACACAATAGTCTTTTCCATGGAACCAATGCACTGCGGAAATAGCTCGTTTTTAATAGTATTCCCTTGTATTCAATAGTCGGCCACGGGGAAAATCACCACGCTAAAGCGAAGGGGAGGTCATGGCAGTGTAAAGTGGACAGCTTTTCAAGCCAACAAAGGAACTGTGTTTTAGGACGCAATGTCCTACAAACTGAACAATTACAGGAACCAAAAATGACAAGAACATTTTCAAGTCTTTTATCAAATGATTCTGCAAAATGATTCATTTCCAAAATCTTTGTTTTACTTGCTAATAAATATCTACCATAGCTGTTTAGCTATGAAGGATACAGAGCGAAACAGAAAGTGTGTGGTGCATGGGTGCATGTAATTTTGAACATCTTACTCTCATAAATTTTGTGGAAATGAAGAGTCTGCATTTTTCTTTTATTCAAGAAATATGTTTTCTATGTAATCTAATGGAAGTATGTGTGCTGTGTCCGTGTGTGTGTGAGAGAGTGTGTGTGTAAAAGCAGGTCACAAGTAGTACAGACTCATTATATACACTGAGAGAGCTGTCAACTCAATGAATAAATCAGACCTGTAAGTGTTTGTGCCTGTACCCTTCAGAGCTGGTTATTATTCACGGGTTGTTTGGATTGCTTGTACCCTGCAATAGGCAGTAGAATTGTGTTCAATCTTCCTCATGCTTAGATTTGTGATAAGTAACTCTAAAAATTCCTTATGAAAGCAAAATTTGTATTTAATTAAATTATTAACACATACTATTAGTTTTGAAATGATCTTTCCTCTTTGTGATAAGCCTTTCGGCGTTCTCCAGGTGGCGAACTCCTTGAGAAGTTTATAGCAGACAGGGTCTGTGGAAAGGTTTCTTTTACAATAACATGAGCCTCCCGCCCAGCTCCACCAGAAGGCCTGTTTCAGATGGAGAGACCCCGAAATGAGTTTCCCCACGTGGTGATTCCACAGCAGAACTGCTCAGAGTGTTTGGGGGAAAGTGCAGAAGGTGAGATTTTCCCAGCTGGGCTTTTCCAGAGTGGAAAGAGGAACTCATGTTCTGAAGTTGTTCCAGATATAGAGCTCCCCCTAACGTAAAGGAGTTTTAAACATGAAAGGAAGGCGAGCTGCTCAGAAAATCCCTGCAAGGATTTGCGGGTGCAAGACTCCCACACTTCTCAGTCGGCCTGAAACAGCCCCACAGGAAAGTGGAGCCCGGTCGGGGGTGCCCTTTGTTGCACCCTCAGTTTTGTGAAAGGAGTGCTCACGATTTTCTTCGTTGCGTTACGGTGAGTTCCTAGCGCGTGCACACTGGGCCAAGGGGCAGGCGGCACCTCCGACGCGGAGACTGCCTTCAGAGGATGGCTGAGCGTGGAACCCACACCCACCGGCGACACACGCGCTCCTGCACAGGCCCAATGTTAAAGACTGTTGGAAGCATGCATGTGGTTTTTGAAAGAAAAGTGAGACAGAAACAGAACACGTCCAGGCCCCGCGGAGAAAGGCTCAGCCTCTCGGGCTGGGCCTGCCGTGGTAGCCCCAGGGCGGGGACAGCAGGGTCAGCCGCCCCAGCACTGGGGTCCACAGGCTGCAGGGCCAACGAGCCCCAGCCCACCTCGCTGTGAAGAACGCAGAGGCTCCCTTCGGATCCTAGGCTTGTGTCTGGAGTCGTGATGGGACGGAACAAGGGAGCCGAACCCCCTGGGCCTGTGGCTCCTGTTTTCGGCCTGATGATTTCAGAATGTGTGGCTGCGTCTTGAGGAAGAACAGACCTTGACTTAATGTCTGCTATCAAAGGGCGGTAATTGATAGAGACAGGCTGTGCTTCACACTGGTTTGTAATGAACCTGCCCTGCTGACCCCGGCCTGCACTTCTGAGCACGCCACCACGCAGGTTCAGATGCCGTGTCAGCCGCTCGGGAGGAATGAATTACGAATGAGGTACCAGTGACGTGTTTCAGCACCTGTTTGCCTCCACTGATCGGTGACCCTCCTTTAATTTACCAGAAACACGTTTTTTGAAGCTACTGTCATTGGAGTGGCTTCTTGTTTGAAGTGGTTATAAAGCAGCACGTACTGAGGACTTGGCCCTTTGGAAAGCCCTCTGCTTCTGGTGCTGAAGTTAAACAGGAGGCGAGGGGAACAGCCGGGTTTTCTGAACAGAGACCAGAGAAAAGTTTTGATGCTCGTGATTTCTTTCTTCCATCAGCACGTTTCATTCCTCCAATAAGGACCACAAAGATAATACATCAGAGATAAATTCTCATAATTTAGAATCAACACGGAGGCAAAACCACCATGGATATCTGATGCCTCTCGCCTCAGCATTCAGACCAGGGCACGCGGGAGAAACCCACAGGCTAGCCGCCCCCGGGCAAGGCCGCCGCTGCAGGGCTCAGACCTCAGCTCTGCGGGGGAGTCACCCGCCCCACCTCATTCCTCAGGTCCTTATCTGTACCGTGGAGAAGCAAATGCCTTTCCGTTGGATTATTATGCAAACAATAAGAAAAGATCAGAAAATGGTTTTATCGTGTCTGGTGCCAAGTAAGCAGTTATAAATGTAATTTTTTCCTCTTCCTATTTAACAGCTATTTACATTTAATACGATTTATTTCAAATCAACAGATATTTGTGCTGCAGGGAATAGACAAACATCATTAAATAACTATAATAACCAAGTAGCTATAATATAAAATAGAATAAAATAAGCGATTTCTTTATTTTTTTATCCTCACCCGAGGACATTTTTGCATTTATCCTCAGATAGAGCGGGAGGAAGAGAGACAGAGAAACACCGATGTCATCAAGTGGTCGCCATCCACATGACCCAGTTGAGGTCAGGGACAAACTACAACCGAGGTACGTGCCCTTAGCAGGAACCAAACCCGGGACTTTCTGGTCCGCGGGCTGACGCTCTAACCGCTGAGCCAAACCAGCCAGGGCAACAAGTGATTTCTTTAAAAACTTTATACCTTGTTTATATAAGCTTAAAATTTTTCTTTTTCCATTTTCATATAAAAATATTAAAATAAACTTCATAAATTTTAGTTTAGTATATCTGAGTTTCCAATCCCAATGTCATTCACCCCTGACAAAATTGCAATGGCTACAGTTGCCAACCACACGAGTTTGTCTACCTGGTTCCTGAAGCTAGGTGCATTTACTCACTTTTTTTCATTGATTTTTTTTTTTTTTCAGAGAGAGAAAGAAAGAGAAACACTGATCAGTTGCCACCTGAACACACCCCCACCAGGATCAAATCCTGATTGGGAATCAAACTACGACCCTTCAGTGTGCGGACAGCACTCCAACCAACCAAGCCACACTGGCCAGAGCGCTCGCTCACTGTTTTGGTAAACGCTCAAGTTACCTGGGACAGGAACTCACTCAAACCAGTGTAAACAATGTAGGTTCTAGATTGGCTACTTAACTAAGAAGGTAGTAAATCTACCTTCACTGTGCAGGGGATTCCTCAGGGCCCTACGTCTTCTTCCCCTCAGGCTCTGTTTTTCCATTTTCTTCTTTTACACACACACACACACACACACACATATATATGTATATACATATATATATATGTTTTTATTGAATTTTTTAGAGAGAGAAGAAGGGAAATAGAAATAGAAACATCGATGTAAGAGAGAAACATCAATTGTCTGCCTCCTGCAGGCCCCCTCACTGGCGATGAAGCCCGCAACCCCAGCATGTGCCCTGACCAGGAGTCAAACGGAGACCTCCCAGTCCATGGGACGATGCTTGATCCACTAAGCCACACCTGCCGGGCTGATTTTTCATTTTCTTGGCTTCCTTTTCAGGTGGGCCCTCCCCACAGGATTCTATTGTTGCTCCATCAGCAGTCCTTGGTTTATCATATCCCTGACAGGTAGCAAATCCAGAGAGAAGAAATAATCTTTTTCAGGAAATTATAGCAAGAGCCTTAGGAAGGTTTACCTGGTGCAGTTAAATTATGTCCTCCTCAGTGCTTTCCTGTAACTTCCAGTTTCACAGTCTGCCTTGAATCCCTCCTGGTTTCTAAATTCCCATACTCTTCATGTGGTTGGTCTTGCAACCCTCTGATCAATGACTTGATTGAGCTCCTTGGCTGATTACTGAACACGGCTGACTTTATTAGGCCACCTGATAACTGTCTCCTTTGTCGCCTTGCTTTGCCTGTCAGTCCTGATTTCTAAGGAGCTCATGTATGCTTTCGCAAAACTGTTCTCCATCTTGTTTCTTACCATTGCCCAGTATCCAAATACAAATGTGTCCAGAGACAGACTGTTCTCTAAAATAATTTTTTTGGCCTAAGTTATTTTGAGTTTATTTTATGTCACTTTCAATAACTAGTCTAAACTAATATACTCTTCCATTTCCAGCTCTATTCATTTATTCCTATTTATCTAGAAAGTCCCTCCATTACCTTACTATTCAACTTTCGTATTACTTAGAGAGCCACAGTACAGAGAAAATAGTATGGATGTGGACTCAGAAGGTGGGGTCAAGGACCAAGTGTACCACTTTAATTAGATGACTCCGGGAAAATCACTTCACCTTAGAAATCTAAGTATCAGTTAAATAAAATACACTCCTCAGAGGGGGAAGAAAAATGGCGGCGGAGTGAATGGAAGCTACACAGACCATCTCCCAGGACCAAACTGGAATTACAACTAAAATAAGGACAAATCGTCGGGAAAAAGCAACAGAAAAGCAGCTTGCGAGGACGATACAACCAGGGACACTGACTCGATCCTGGTAGGATTGCGAGGGCGCGAGAGGGGGGCTGGGAACCCACGGACAGCAACGGCCTTAGCCCCTTAGCCAGAGCGGCGCCCGCCCTCGGGGTTGGAGCGGCGCCAGCTCCACCGCGCGGGGACGGGGCAGAGAGCGCTGAAGTCCACACCAGCTGCACTGCGCGGGGACGGGGCAGAGAGCGCTGAAGTCCGCCCCAGCTACACCGCGCGGGGACAGGGCAGAGCGCTAAAATAGCCGCAGCCACTCACCTGGGCTCAGGCAGAGGGAGGGCGGACTGGACTGGAACTGAGTGGGGACACCTGGGATTTGGAGGGCGCTCAGAGTTTTTGCTGAGTTGCGGCCACCCAGGACTGTGGCCTGGTCGTCTTACTCCATCCCAGGGCTCTGGGGAGAGGCGGCAGCCCCTCCCTCGGAGAACCATTCACACCCTAGAGGGCCATTGAAATGCAAACTGAGGCTCATTAACTACTAGCATCTGCCCTACCCCCTGGAAATCCTCTCACACTGAACACCTGAGGGAGGTTTTCATTCAACTGAAAACCCAAGGCTCTTCAAGCAACCACAACTAATAGCCTCTAGGCAAAAAGCTAGAGGATAACTTAACCTTTGCTGGGCTTGCAAATATACCCTGGAAAGTAAGACTCCAGGGTGCTGTTTAACGTGGGTCCTCCCACGCTCATCCAAACCCAGTAGAGGGAGCCACAAACAACAGAACACCAACATCCACAGGAAAATTTGGCAGGCTCCAAAAACCACTGAGATAGCCAAAATGGGGAAACAAAGAAACAGAGCCCAAATGAAAGAACAAGAGACCTCTACTGAAGATGAGATAAATGAAACGGAACTAAGTAAGTTAACAGAGCTAGAATTCAGAGCCATGATCTTGAGGAAGCTCAACAGCATGAGTAAGGACATCAACACCTTGAGTAAAGACATCCACACCATGAGCAAAGATATAGAAACACTGAAAACCAACCAAGTGGAAATGAAGAAGCAGCAAGAAGAAATGAAGAAGCAGCAAGAAGAAATGAAGAATGACATAGCAGAAATGAAGAACACACTGGAAGGACTAAACAGCAGAGTAGAGGAAGCTGAGGACCGGATCAGTGAATTAGAAGACAGGGTAGAAAAAATCAACCAATCAGAAAACCAAAAGGAAAAAGCAATGAAAAAACAGGAAGACAGCTTAAGAGAATTGTGGGACAACTGGAAACGTAATAATATTCGCATAATTGGAGTCCCTGAAGAAGAAGAAAATGAGCAAGGGTTAGAGAATATATTTGAAGAAATTATGACAGAAAACTTCCCTAATTTGGTGAAGAAAGAAGGTATTCAAGTTCAAGAAGCACAGAGAGTCCCAAGTAAGAAGAATCCAAACAGGCCCACACCAAGACACATAGTAATTAAAATGCCAAAAATTAAAAACAAAGAGAGAATCCTCAAGGCAGCAAGAGAAAAGCAACAGGTTACCTACAAAGGAACCCCCATCAGGCTATCAGCTGACTTCTCAACAGAAACACTACAGGCCAGAAGGGAATGGCATGAAGTAATCAAGGTCATGAAAAACAAGAATCTGAATCCAAGACTACTCTACCCAGCAAGGCTGTCATTCAAAATAGAAGGTCAAATAAAGAGCTTCTCAGACAAAAAAAGGCTAAGGGAATACATTAGCACCAAACCAGCACTGCAAGAAATGTTAAAAGGACTGCTGTAATTAGTAGAAGAAATAGGAAGGAAAGTAGAACCACACTGAACAAAAATGGCAATAAATAAGTACATATCAATAATCACCTTAAATGTAAATGGATTGAATGCTCCGATAAAAAGACACAGAGTAGCGGATTGGATAAGAAAGCATAACCCATATATATGCTGTTTACAAGAGACCCACCTCACAACAAGACTCACATAGGCTGAAAGTGAAGGGATGGAAAAAAATCTTCCAAGCAAATGGAAAGGAAAAAAAAGCTGGGGTAGCAATACTCATATCTGATAAAATAGATTTCAAAACGAAAGCCATTACTAGAGACAAAGAAGGTCACTATATAATATTGAAAGGATCTATCCAACAGGAAGATATGACCTTGGTAAACATATACGCACCGAATATAGGAGCACCAAAATATATTAAAAATCTGCTGGAGGACTTCAAAGGAGAAATTAACAGCAATACAATCATAACAGGGGACTTCAACACCACGCTGACATCACTGGATAGATCCTCTAGACAACAAATTAACAAGGACACAGAGACTCTAAACGAAGCACTAGACCAAATGGATTTAATAGATATTTACAGAGAATTGCACCCCAAAACTATAGAATTCACATTCTTCTCAAGTGCACATGGGACATTCTCAAAGATAGACCACATGTTAGGACACAAACGAAGTCTCTACAAGTTCAAGAAGATTGAAATCATATCAAGCATCTTCTCAGATCACAATGGCATGAAACTAGAAATCAATTGGAAAAAGAACATGCAACGACATTTGAATACATGGAGGCTAAATAGCATGTTATTAAACAATGAATGGGTTACCGAGGAGATCAAGGAAGAAATTAAAAACTTCCTGGAAACCAACGAAAATGAACACACAACAACACAAAATCTATGGGATGCAGCGAAAGCAGTTCTGAGAGGGAAGTTCATAGCACTACAGGCCCACCTCAAGAATCAACAAAAATTTCTAATAGACTATCTAACCTCACAACTTAAAGAACTAGAAAGCAAACAAAAAGAAAACCCCAGAGCAAATAGAAGGAAGGAAATAGTAAAGATCAGAGCAGAAATAAACGACATAGAGACCAGAGAAACAATTCAAAGGATCAATAAAACAAAGAGCTGGTTTTTTGAAAAGATAAACAAGATTGATGGACCCTTAGCTAGACTCACCAAGAAACAAAGAGAGAGAACCCAAATACACAAAATCAGAAATGAAAGAGGAGAAGTAACAACTGACACCACAGAAATACAAAGGATCATTAGCAAATACTATGAACATTTATATGGCAACAAATTCGACAATCTAAGTGAAATGGACAAATTTCTAGAAACACATAGTCTCCCAAAACTGGACCGGGAAGAGATAGAAAACTTGAACAGACCAATAACAGCTGAGGAAATTGAAGATGTAATCAAGACTCTCCCAGCAAACAAAAGCCCAGGCCCAGATGGCTTCACGGGGGAGTTTTACCGAACATTCAAAGAAGAACTAACACCCATTCTCCTCAAACTATTCCAAAAAATTCAAGAAGAAGGAAGACTTCCAAACTCGTTTTATGAGGCCAGCATAATCCTAATTCCAAAACCAGAAAAAGACACTACAAAGAAAGAAAACTACAGGCCAATATCCCTGATGAATGTAGATGCCAAAATCCTAAACAAAATACTAGCAAATCGGATCCAGCAATACATCAAAAAAATTATTCACCATGACCAAGTGGGATTCATCCCAGGGATGCAAGGCTGGTTCAACATTCGCAAATCAATAAATGTGATACACCACATAAACAAAATGAAAGATAAAAACCACATGATCATATCAATAGATGCTGAAAAAGCATTCGACAAAATCCAGCACCCATTCCTGATAAAAACGCTCAGCAATTTGGGAGTAGAGGGATCATATCTTGATATAATAAAGGCCATATATGAAAGACCTACAGCCAACATCATACTCAATGGGCAAAAACTAAAAACATTTCCCTTAAGAACAGGAACAAGACAGGGATGCCCACTTTCGCCACTCTTATTTAACATAGTACTGGAAGTCTTAGCCACAGCAATCAGACGTGAAGAAAAAATAAAAGGAATCCAAATTGGAAAGGAAGAAGTGAAACTGTCATTATTCGCAGACGATATGATATTATATATAGAAAACCCTAAAGACTCCATCAAAAATCTACTAGACTTAATAAATGAATTTGGCAAAGTAGCAGGATACAAAATTAACGTCAAGAAATCAATGGCATTCTTATACACCAATGACGAACTCACGGAAAGAGAAACTAAAAAAACAATACCATTTACCATCGCGGCAAAAAAATTAAGATACCTAGGAATAAACCTAACCAAAGAAGTAAAGGACCTATTTGCAGAAAACTACAGGACATTGAAAAAAGAAATAGAGGAAGATATAAAAAAGTGGAAACACATACCTTGTTCATGGATTGGAAGAATTAACATCATTAAAATGTCCATATTACCCAAAGCAATCTATAGATTCAATGCAATCCCCATCAAAACACCAGTGACATATTTCACAGAACTAGAACAAATATTTCAAAAGTTCATATGGAACCAAAAAAGACCCCGAATAGCCACAGCAATCTTGAAAAAGAAGGACAAAGTAGGTGGGATCACAATACCGGATATCAGCTTATACTACAAAGCCACTGTAATCAAAACAGCCTGGTACTGGCACAAGAACAGGCACATAGACCAGTGGAACAGAACAGAGAATCCGGAAATTGACCCAAGACATTATGCTCAATTAATATTTGACAAAGGTGGCAAGAGCATACAATGGAGTAAAGATAGCCTCTTTAATAAATGGTGTTGGGAAAATTGGACAGCTACATGCAAAAAAATGAAACTAGACCATCAACTTACACCACACACAAGAATAAACTCAAAATGGATAAAAGACTTAAATGTGACTCGTGAATCCATAAAAATCCTAGAAGAAAATGTAGGCAACAAAATTTCGGACATCATACGCAGTAGAATCTTCACTGATACATCACCTAAGGCAACAGAAACAAAGGGAAAAATGAACACATGGGACTACATCAAACTCAAAAGCTTCTGCACAGCAAAAGAAACAACCATCAAAACAGATAGGGAACCCACTCCATGGGAGAGCATAATTGCCAATGACACATCAGATAAGGGGTTAATTTCCAAAATATACAGAGTGCTCATACAACTCAACAAAAGGAAGACAAAGAACCCAATTAAAAAATGGGCAGAGGAACTAAATAGACACCTCTCCAAAAAGGACATACAAATGGCTAAGAGACATATGAAGAAATGCTCAACATCATTAATCATCAGAGAGATGCAAATTAAAACAACAATGAGGTATCACCTCACACCTGTCAGAATGGCCGCCATCAACAAATCATCAAACAACAAGTGTTGGCGAGGGTGTGGAGAAAAGGGGACTCTAGTACACTGCTGGTGGGAATGCAGACTGGTGCAGCCACTGTGGAAAACACTATGGTGTTACCTCAAAAAATTAAAAATTGAATTGCCATTTGACCCAGTGATCCCACTTCTAGGAATATACCCTAAGAAGCCTGAAACACCAATCAGAAAAAATACATGTACCCCCATGTTCATAGCAGCACTATTTACAATAGCTAAGATCTGGAAACAGCCCAAGTGTCCATCAGTGGATGAATGGATAAAAAAGCTGTGGTACATATACACAATGGAGTACTATGCAGCTGTAAGAAAGAAAGATCTCTTATCCTTTGAGACGACGTGGAGGGACCTCGAGAGTATTATCCTAAGCGAAACAAGCCAAGCAGAGAAAGACAAATATCACATGATCTCACTTATTTGTGGAATATAATGAACATAGCAGTCTGAGGAACAGGGTAGACCCAGAGACGTGGAAGTAGGGTATAGACTGACACCCCTCAGGAGAGGGGGTGGGGGGGAGGGAAGAGATAAACCACAGAACTTATGCACATGTATGCATAAGTGATGGACATGGACAACAAAGCTGGGGACAGGGTGGGGGGATGGGGAGGAGGGTGTCAATGGGGAAAAAAAGGAGAAACCTCTGTAACAAAAATAAATTAATAAAATAAAATTAAAAAAAAAAATACACTCCTCAGAGGATTGTTGTGAGACACAGGTAAGGTATTGCATGTCTGCAAACACTTTGCAATTGTATGTTTTAACTTTTTATACTATTTCTTTTTATTTCACCTAATTTCATGATAATTCAGTGTTGCTTCTTCAACCAAATTGGACCTATTTGAGAGAAAAGACCATGATTTATGTACCTTCTATATCTAGCATAACTTTAGGAACACAGTAGATGGTCAATAAGTATTTCATGTTTGGCTCTGAAATATAATTTAAGAAGAAATATTTTGCAGTTTTAATTTTTTTAATTAAATGTATTGGGGTGACATTGGTTAATAAGATTATAAGTTTCAAGTGTACAATTCTATGATACATCTTCTGCAGATCACACTGTGTGCTCACAACCCAAAGTCTACTCTCCTTCTGTCACCAAATATTTGACCCCTTGACCCTCTTCTACCACCCCCACCCCCTTCCCCCTGGTAACCACCATACTATTGTCTGTGTCTGTGAGTTTTTGTTTGTTTGCTTTTCTTATTTGTTCATTTGTTGCTTTCAGTTTTATATCCCACATATGAGTGAAATCATGTGGTTCTTAGCTTTTTCTGACTGACATATTTTGCCTAGCATGATATTCTCAAGGTCCATCTGTGTCATCGCAAATGGGAGTATTTCACCTTTTCTCATGGCTGAGTAGTATTCCATTGTGTATATGTACCACATCTTCTTTGTCCAGTCCTCTATCACAGGACACTTGGGTTGTCTCCATGTCTTAGCCATGGTAAATAATGCTGCAATGATCATAGGGGTGCATATATCTTTGTGAATAAATGTTTTCAAATTTTTTGAGGTGATACCCAGAAGAGGGATTGATGGGTCATATGGTAACTCTATTCTTAATCTTTTGAGGAAACCCCATACTGTTCTCCATAGCGGCTGCACTAGTATACATTCCCACCAACAGTGAATGAAGGTTCCTTTTCCTCCACAACCTCTCCAACACCTTTTATGACTTGTCTTGTTAATAGCCATTCTAACAGGTGTGATATTGTATCTCATTGTAGTATTTATTTGTATTTCCCTAATAGTTAGTGAAGTTGAGCATCTTTTCATATATCTGTTGGACATTTGTATGTCTTCTTGGGAGAGGTATCTGTTCAGGTCCTCTGCCCATTTTAATTGGATTATTTGTTTGTTTGGTGTTGGGGTGTATGAGTTCTGTATATATTTAGGATATTAACTCCTTGTCAGAGCTGTTGTTTGCAAATATCTTCTCCCATTTGGTTGGTTGCCTTTCTGTTTTGTTGGCGGTTTCTTTTGCTGTGCAGAAGCCTTTTAGTTTGACGTAGTCCCATTCACATATTTTTGTCTTTACTTCCTTTGCCTTTAAGGTCAAATTCATAAAATCTTCTCTAAGATTAAGGTCCATAAGTTTAGTATCTATGTTTTATTCTATGTAATTTATTGTTTCAGATCTTATATTTAGGTCTTAGATCCATTTTTAATTAATTGTTGTATATGAGGACAAACTGTAGTCTAGTTTAATTCTTTTGCATGGACTCTCAATTCTGTTCCATTGGCCTGTGTGTCTGTTTTTCTGCCAATACCATGCTGTTTTGATTATTATTGCTGTAGTATATTTTAAAGTCAGGGTGTGTGAATTTTGGCTTTGTTCTTTTTTTCCTCAGGATTGCTTCAGCTATTTGGAGTTTTTTATGATTCCATAAAAATTTGATGATTTTCTTTTTATCTATTTCTTTAAAAAAAAAAGGTCATTGGGAGTTTGATGGTGATTGCATTAAATTTGTATATTGTTTTGGGTAATATGGACTTTACAGCTATGTTGATTCTTCCAATCCATGAACATGGATGATCTTTCCATTTCATTGTGTGTTTTCAGTCTCTTTTAGCAATGCTTTGTAGTTTTCAGTATATAGGTCTTTCACATTCTTTGTTAAGTTTATTCCTACGTATTTTATTCTCTTTGTTGCAATTGCAAAAGGAATTGTCTTGGTGGTTGTTGCTGTTTTTCATTTCTTTTTCTGAAATCTCATTGTTAGTATATAAAAATACAGTGTATGGTAGAGTCTTCAGGGTTTTCTATATACAGAATCATGTCATCTGCAAAGGGTGTCCTTTTTACTCCCTCATTCCTAATTTGGATGCCTTTTATTTCTTCTTTTCTAATTGCTTTGACTAAGACTTCCAGTATTATGCTAAATAAGAGTGGTGAGAGTAGATATCCTTGTCTTGTTCCTGATCTTAGAGGAAAAGCTTTCAGTTTTTCACCATTGAGTATAAAATTATCTAAGGGTTTGTTGTATATGGCCTTTAATATGTTGAAGTTCTTTTCTTCTATACCCATTTTATGGAGTGTTTAAATCATAAATGGATGTTGTAGCTTACCAAATGCTTTTCTGCATCTACTAATAAGATCTTATGTTTTCATCTTTTATTTTGTTAATGTGGTATATTACATTGATTGATTTGCATAGGTTGAACCATCCTTGTGCCACTGAAATACACCCGACTTGATAGTGACTCATTATTTTTTTTTTAAGTACTATTGTATTTGATTTGCTAGTATTTGGTTTAGGATTATTTTGCACCTGTATTCATCAGAGATATTGGTCTGTAGTTTACTTTATTTGTGTTATCCTTGCTATGTTTTGGTATCAGGGTTTTGTTGACCTCATAAAATGTGTGAGGAAGTATTGCCTTTTCTTCAATTTTTTGGAAGAGTTTGAGAAGGATGGGAATCAGATCTTCTTTGAATGTTCGGTAGAATTCACTAGTGAAGCCATCTGATCCTGGACTTTTATTTTTTGGGAGGTTTCTAATGGTTGTTTCCTTTTTCTCAACATTGATTGGTCTATTTAGATTTTCCAATTTTTCATGATGCAGTCTAGGAAAGTTACATATTTCTAGTAACTTACCCATTTTTTCTAGGTTATTGAATTTTGTGGCATATAGTCTTTCTTAGTATTCTAGTTTGATCCTTTGTATTTCTGTGATGTCTCTGGTAATTTCTCCTCTTTCATTTCTGATTTTATTTGAGTCTTTTCTCTTTTTTTTCTTAGTGAGTCTAGCCAGGAGTTTGTCAATTTTATTAATCTTTTCAAAGAACCAGCTCTTTGTTGTGTTCATTTTTTGTATAGTTTTGTTGTTGTTGTTGTTGTTGTTGTTCTCTATTTTGTTCGATTCTGCCCTTTTATTATTTCCTTTCTTCTGCTGACTTTGGTCTGCTTTTGTTCTTCTTTTTCTAGTTCTTTAAGATGCAATGTTAGGTTTTTCCCTTGGGATTTCTCTTGTTTCTTGAGCTAGGCCTGTAATGACATAAAGTTCCTTCTTATTACTGCTTTCACTGCATCCCAGAAGTTTTGATATGTCATATTGTCATTCTCATTTGTCTCTATACATCTTTTGATCTCACCTTTTATTTTTTCTTTAACCCGATCATTTTTTAGTAGTATGTTGTTTAATCTCCATATATTTGTGGGTTTTTTACTTTCTTTTTGCAGTTGATTTCTAATTTCAAAGTATTGTGATCAGAAAATATGCTTGGTATGATTTCAATCTTTCTAAATTTGTTGAGGCTAGTTTTGTGTCTCAACATATAGTCTGCCTTTGAGAATGTTTCATGTGCACTAGAGAAGAATGTATAATGTGGTGGTCTGGGATGAAATGCTCTGTAAATGTCAATTATGTCTATTTGGTCTAATGTGTCATTTAAGGTCTATATTTCTTTATTAGTTTTCTGTTTGGATGATCTATCTAGAGCTGTTAATGGAGTATTAAGGTCACCAACTATGATTGTGTTTTGGTCTGTTTCTCCCTTTAGTTCTGTGACTAGTTGTTTTATATATTTCAGTGCTCCCTGATTGGGTTCATATATATTTTGAGATATGTTATGTCTTCTTGATGTAATGTCCCCATTATCATTACAAAATATCTTTGTCTCTCATTACCTTTGTTATCTTGTAATCTATTTTGTCAGATATAACTATGGTTACCCCTGCTTCTTTGTGATGCTATTTGCTTGGAGAGTCATTCTCAACCCCTTCACTTTGAGTCTATTTTTGTCTTTGCAGCTTACATGTATCTCCTGAAGGCAGCATAGAGTTGGGTTTTGTTTTATGATCCAATCCGCTATTCTGTGACTTTTTTATTGGTGAATTTCATCCATTTACATTTAGAGTAATTATTGATGTATAAGGATTTCTATAGTCATTTTATCTTTTGTTTTCCATTGGTTCTTTTCCTTTGTGTTTCTCTCTGTTGTTTTTGTTTGGTGGTATTCTATACTTTTTTCTTCTGTTTCCTCTTTTTTTAAGTTATATGTCTTAGTTTGAGTTTTTTGTGGAGAGGGTCCATTAGATTTATGAAAGAAAGATTCATATATACAGAAATCCATTTTCTTTTGAATGAATCTGCTCTTCACCCCCCTTTGCAAATTCAGACCTTTATCCCCTCCCATTTTATGCTGTTGTTGTCACAAATTATCCCTGTTTACACTGTGAGTTTGTTGGTGATCTTACTCATAGTTTTGTGACCTTTTGTTTTTGTTTCAGGTAGAATTATCCCTTGAGTATTTCTTGCAAAGGAGTCTTCTGGTGACAAATTCCCTCAGCTTCTGTATGTCTGGAAAAGTCTTTATTTCTCCTTCATATCTATAAAGAATAAGTTTGCTGGATATATTATTCTTGGCTGGTAATTTCTCTTTCAATAGTTTGAATATATGGTTCCACTCTCTTCCAGCTTATAGAGTTTTTGCTGAGAAGTCCGTTGATAACCTAAAGGGCTTTCTGTTATATGCTTGCTACTTTCTTCTTTTCCCTGGCTGCCTTGAGAATTATTTCTTTGTCACTAATTTTTGACAATTTTAACACAATGTGCCTTGGAGAAGGCCTTTTGAATTAGGTAATTAGGTGTTCTGTTTGCTTCATGGATTCAAGGATCTAGCTCTTTTCATGGGTTTTTGAAGTTCTCATCAAGTATTTGAATAGGCTTGCCATTCCCTTTTCCCTTTCTTCTTCTTCTGGTATATCTATTATTCTTGTATTGCTCTCTCTTATGGAATCAGATAGTTTTCATAGTTATTTCATTTTCTTATTCTCAAGTCTTTCTCTTCTTCCCTCTGCATCATTTTTAGATTTCTATCTTTGATATCACTAATTTTTACCTTCATCTGGTCAGCTCTATTTCTTATGCTTGCTAGTTCATTCTTTATCTCTTTACTGAGTTCATCTCCAGAATTTCTACTTGGTTCTTTTTAAAAGTTTCTATACCTTGCCCTGGCCAGTTTGGCTCAGCTGTTAGAGTATCTGCCTGCGGACCAGAGAGTCCTGGGTTCGGTTCCTGTTAAGGGCACATAGCTTGGTTGCAGTTCATCCTCGGCCTCGATTGGGGTCGTGTGGGTGGCAACCAGTCGATATGTCTCTCTCACATCGATGTTTCTCTCTCTCTTCCTCCCTCTCTCCCTCCCACTCTATCTGAAGATAAATGAAGAAAACAAAAGTTTCTATACCTTTGGTAAAGTATTCATTTTGTTAGTTGATTTTGTTTCTGAGTTCATGAAACTACCTATCTGTGTTTTCTTGCATCTTGTTGAGTTTTTTCTGAACTGTAATATTGAATTCTCTGTCATTTAAATCACATATTTCCATGTCTTTACATTTATTTTTTGAAGATTTTTAACTTTCTTTCTCAGCTGCCTTGTTAACCTTGGTTATTCATGACATTTGATTAATTCTTTGTCTAGCCACGTATGTATGAGTGGCACTTCTGTAGCAGATTGTTAAGAAGTCTATTGTTTTCCATCAGGTGGCACTGAATCAAAGGGATTTTATTTTTTAGCTCTCTTGCATGTCTCTGGCTTTTTACATATCTGCAAGGTGGTGGGAAATGGCTTGTGTTCCCTGGCATGGTGGGCACCTCCACTCTGATCTGGTCAGCCTAATCCCAAGGTATCAACCCCTCAGGGGAACACAGTGGGTGATATGGCTCCAAATCCATGAAACCTCAGTGCTGTCCTCCACAGCCAGCTGCTGCCAGCAGTGCAGCAGTAATGTGTGTGCCTGAGGTAAACTGGGGGAACCCAGCTGCCTCTTTGTTGCTTTGTCCTCCCAGAAATGGCGACTTCAGACCTCTATGGCATCCATCCTATTCTTCCACCCGACCCTGGGATTACTCACAGAGTGTGCCCTTTGCTCAGGAAAAAAGTTTTTCTGTAGTACCAATTCTTAGCTTTGCAGATAATGTGCTCTTCAACCTTGCACAAAGGGTGAAGGGAGGTGAGCTCTGGGAGGTTCAGGGAAGGTAGCCAAGCTCCATTGCTTTGTTTCTCTGTCTGGAATGCCGAATGCCAGACAACCATAGCCACACGTCTGTGCTTTGTTCCTGCTCAGGTTATTGGGCTGAGCTGCAGCTAGTGCTGCCCACTCCTGCAGGAAGGCTCACTGAATTTGCTTCTCCCAGCTGAAGGGAATGCCATTTACAACCTGATTCCTCCCCTCTCCTGGCTGAGAACCAAAAGAAGCTCTTGGCTACAGGGGTGCATCCATGGCTTGTCTCAGCTTTTCTCCCTTATAGGCTCCCTGGTTTGCTCCCACTTGTCCACCTTTAGATGTTTCATTGCAAGGATTTCTAGACATATTTTGTGAATTGAGCAGGGAATCTTTTGTTGAATTATAGCTGTTCAAATTGTTGAAACTTCAAGGGGAGAGGCCAAGGGGATCTCTCATGCCACCATTCCTCTGACGTCACTCTACAGTTTTAAATTTAAATGTCAACCCTATTATCAGTATAATCTAACTCCAAAGTCGAATCTTATTATTTAGGCAAAATGGAATAAATGAATAGATCTACCTACAAAGAACTGGCTGAACGGAACTGTTAATTCATTTTCTTTTGAAGAAAAAGGACCAAAAAAGGCAATTTCAGTATAAAAGAATTACCCAGTGTGTCAGTATAAAGCTGGGAATGCCTGCTGAACCTGTGGTTCATTTTGAATTCAATGGATGGATTATAGTCACCCAGTCTTCTATCCTTCTGCCCTGGGGAGCAGAGAAAACCCGTGTGAAGAGTGAGGAGAATGGCAGATGACACAGGTAGATATAGGCACATGATCTGAAAATGCCATCTTCTTGTCCCAACTGTCCCTGACTTTAACCTCTCATTTTCCATGGCACACTCCAACATCCTCGTAATAAACTCTCATTTTCTTAAGATAACTTGAGTTGAACACAAATAAGTCCTAATGACTAGTTTAATAGTGCCATCTTCAATACCTGAAACAAATAGAAACCCTGTAATTATTCATGTCAGAAAAGAAAACAAAATATTAGGTTCATGAGAAAATAGGATGAAAAAAGTGAGGAGATATTTCTGTGTGGACACTCAACAGAGGAGAGGATATATATTTCTATGCACTATGAAACTAAGGAGAGGGTTTTGTTTGTTTTGTTTTGTTTTTCTAATAGATTGTAGTGACTGAGTCAGATTCCTGAGCTGTACTTTCAGATTTAAACTAAATTCCAGAACCATGACATCTTAGCTGTGTCACCATTCACAAATCATAACCTCTCTGTACCTCTTTCCCTCTTAATAAAATGCAAATAATAATAGGACCTATCACATAGCATGGTTGTGATGACTAAATGCTGAAATGTACCTAGCATGCTTCAGATAGTGCTCAGCATATACTAGCATTTAATAGTTTGGCTCAGCAATTAGAGCATCAGCTTGAGGACCAAAGGATTGCGGGTTTGATTCCTAGTCAAGGGCATGTACCTGGGTTGCAGGTTCAATCCCCAGCCCTGGTGGAGGTTGTGTAGGAGGCAACCAATCAATGTGTCTCTCTCACATCTGTTTCTCTCTCTCTCCCTCCATCCCTTCCACTCTCTCTTTTTAAAAAAAAATCAATGGAATAAAATATCCTCTGGTAAGGATTAACCAAAAAAAGTTATAATTGTTTTTATTACTATGGTAGAGATTATTTCAGAGTTGAAATTAGCAATCTGTTCTTGAAAATAGAATGCCTTGGAATTGAGTTTCATTCTGTTCAAGCTGCTCCTATATCAGCTCATCTCAGCCTGCAAACTCCTTTTAGCGACCAGCTTTGGCAATGCCTGTCCCACCCTTGGCGTGCAGCTAAACTTTCAACTGAGCCCATTTCATCAATAGCATCCATTCAGACAGTCACTGTTGTCTATCATCTTACACCTGTAACACTCCACTGGTGCTACATCACTGACAATCATTAAGAAAATTAAAATATTATTTGCTAAACTTGATTTTATTGTGAGATAAATATGGACTGGTATATTTTAGGAAGATTTTCATCAAGGCAAAATAAAACAAAAGGCAAAAAACACTATTTTAATTATTCATTTATGACCTCAACTTTGAATTAATGGAAGATTTCATTTTATTAACAGTCCAATTAATGACTGTTTACTTAGTAATTTATTTACATAGCCATTCAATTCAATCTATTTGTCATTTTATGTGATTTTTAGTCCCCATATATTGTATCCAACTCAGTCTTTAAAGCATTACCTATTGTGTGTACCAGTGAAATCCCAAATTATTATTACCCATTTGTGGACTATTTCCACTACTTATCAAAACTAACTAGAGTTTGGGGAAGAATCATAAAGAAGACTCAATTAAATAATTTCATTTTATTAGTTGTTAGCATTTCTATTAAAAGTGTTGAGGTGGCAGAATACTGCAGTTAGGGCTACAATAAAATTCAAAGCCTGTCTGTAGATTCATTTAATTATATTTCTGCATCCATTATAAACATGGGAAATTATGTCTTGACTGGAGAATCTGAATCACAAAGAATGACTTCTAAATAAATGAGCTTTTTTAAAAAAAACTCTAATTTAATGTCTGGGTTGAAAGATGCTAAAAATAAAATAAATAGACTCCTTCAGGGGAAACATTAACATATCATTATCCAGCCAGCAAAAGTATTCTTTAAAATAACATACCAATAACATAACTTTTAAGTTTATTTTTTAAAATATCTGTTTCTTCTAAAAGTAAAGTTTTATAAGTTCTTTATAAATTTTGGATATTAACCCCTTATCAGATGTATCATTGGCAAATGTGTTCTCCCATTCGGTGGGTCTTTTTATTTTGTCAATGATTTTCTTTGCTGTGCAAAAATTCTTTAGTCTAATGTAGTCACATTTGTCAATTTTTTATTTTGTTTCCCTTGCCTGAAGAAATATATCAGAAAAAAAAGTGCTATGAGAAACATACAAGAGTTTACTGCCTGTGTTTTCTTCTAGGATATTTATGTTTTGAGTCTAACGTTTAAGACTTTAATCCATTTTGGGTTTATTCTTGTGTGTGGTGTAAGAAGGTGGTCTAGTTTCATTTTTGCACATGTATCTGTCCAATTTTTCCAACACTTTTATTGAATAGACTATCTTTAGTCCATTGTATACTTGTGTCTTCTTTATCAAATATTAATTGATTATAAAGGCGTGGGTTTATTTCTGGGCTCTCTATTCTGTTCCATTGATCTATATGTCTGTTTTGATGCCAGTACCATGCTGTTTTGATTACTATGGCCTTGTAGTATAGTTTGATATCAGGTAGTATGATTCTTCCAACTTTGTTCGTCTTTCTCAAGATCAGTGTTGCTATTTGTAGTCTTTTGTGGTTCCATACAAATTTTTGAAACATTTTTTCTAGTTCTGTGAAATACTACATTGGTATCTTGATAGGAACTGCATTAAATCTGCCAATTGCTTTGGGTAGTATGAACATTTTCATGATGTTAATTATTCCTATTCATAACCTTGGCATATGCTTCCACTTATTTGTACCTTCCTCAATTTCTTTCTTCGGTGTCTTATAAATTTTCTGAGCACAGGTCTTTTACATCCTTGGTTAAATTTATGCCTAGGTATTTAATTCTTGTTGAAGCAATTGTAAATGGGATTGTTTTTTAGCTTCCCTTTGTGATAGTTCATTATTGTTGTATAAAAATGCAACTGAAAAAAAAACTGATTTCTAGATATTTATTTTGTTTACTGCTGCTTTACTGAATTCATTTACCAGTTCTAGTAGTTTTCTGGCAGAATTTTTAGGATTCTCTATATTCCGTAACATGTCATATGCAAATAATGACAGTTTTACTTCTTCCTTTCCAATTTGGATGACTTTTATTTCCTCTTCTTGTCTGATTGCTTTGGCAGTGACTTCCCGTACTATGTGAATAAGAGTGGTGAAAGTGGACTTCACTGTCTGGTTCTCAATTTTAAGGGGAATGCTTGTAGTTTTTGCCCATTGAGTATGATGTTGACTGTGGATTTGTCACATATGGCCTTTATTATGTTGAGGTTTGTTCCTTCTATTTCCACTTTGCCAACAGTTTTTATCATAAATGGGTGCTGGATTTTATCAAGTGATCTTTCTGTATCTATTGATATGATTATGTGTTTTTTTTTTATCCTTCAATTTGCTTATGTGGTACATCAAGTTTATTATTTTATGGATATTATACCAACCTTGCATCTATAGAATAAATCCCACTTGATCATGGTGTATGATCTTTTAAATGTATTGCTGGATTCAGTTAGCTAATATTTTGTTGAGAATTTTGGCATCTACATTTATCAGGGATATTGGCCTATAATGTCCTTTCTTTGTCGTGTCTTTATCTGGTTTTGGTTTAAGATTAGGATAATGCTATTCTCATATAATGAGCTTGGGAGTCTTCCCCCCTTTTGAATTTTTAGGACTAGATTGAGAAGGATAGGTGTTAGTTCTTCTTTGAATGTTTGGTAAAATTCACCTGTAAAGCCACTTGGTCCAGGGCTTTTGTTTGTGGCAGATTTTTTTATTACTGCTTCAGTTTCACTAGTTGCAATCTGTCTATCCAGATTCTTTGATTCTTCCTGATTTAGTTTCAAAATAACACCAAAAAAACCCCACAAACCACCCAACTAAAAATGGGGAAAACACCTGAACAGATGCTTCCCCAAAGAGAATGTACAGGTGGCCAATAGACATATGAAAAGATGCTCAATCTCACTAATCATCAGAGAAATGCAAATTAAAACCACAATGAGATATCAGCTGACACCTGTCAAAATGGCTACCATCAATAAATAAACAAACAAGTGATGGCAAGGATGTGGAGAAAAGGGAACCCTTGTGTACTGTTGGCGGGAATGCATATTGGTGCAGCCACTGTGGAAAGCAATATGGAGTTACCTTTAAAAATTAAAAATGGTAATTAATTTTTTTAAATCTTCTAAAAAAAATAAAGTTCCTAATATTGAGAAAAAAACAAAATAGCATATAATCTATGATTCAATTAATAAGAAATTTAGAATGAATAAAAGTAATCTATGATAATAAAAAATTTTAAAAATGGAACTGCTTTATGACCCAGCTATTCCACTTCTGGGAATTTCTCTGAAGAAACCCAAAACACTAATTTAAAAGAATATGTACCCCTATGTTTATTGCAGTGTTATTTACAATAGCCAAGATTTGCAAGCAGCCCAAAAGCTGTGGTACATTTACACAATGGACTACTACTCTGCTTTAAAAAGGAAGAAAATTTTACCTTTTGCACCATCATGGATGGACCTGGAGAACATTATGCTAAGTGAAATAAGCCAGTCAGAGAAAGACAAGTACCATATGATTTCATTGATAAGTGGAATGTAATAAAAAAAACTGAACTACCAAGCAAAATAGAGACTCATAGATAGACAGAAGGGAGACAGCTCAGGGTAGGGGGAGTTGGTATTGAGCAAAAAAGAAAAAAAGGAGAGAGAACTCATGGACATGGACAACAGGGTGGTGATTGTGGAGGGAGGGGGTGTGTGGAGGTGGAAGAGGGCATAGAGGGGATAAATGGTGATGAAAAAATAAAATAATTTTAAAGTAAAGTTAATGCAATTTTTAAAATATAATTCTCAGTGTCAAATGAACTTTTGACCTGGTCCCCTTGGCTAAGGCAACTAAATGACTCCATTTTTATCATCAATAGAACTTCCTCGATATTCTTCCAATAATAGGTTAATTACCCCTGGAAGTAAAGGAATTTTGCCTAAGATTATAGTTGCCCCACGTGTTGGGAGGCATTTGCAGTTTCCGAGTATCGTATTTGCAGGCATTTGCAAGTACTTGTATGCAGATGAATAATGTTAATTTTGACTTCTGTAATTGCTATCACTCACACTATTGTACCGGTCCCCTGAAGAAGGAGGGGGCTTCTGTCTTTAAAATCGGATGAGCAAGAAGAATCTGTGCTGAGGATCTGGGGAAGCTATACCCCCCCCCACCCCAGCCCACTGGTGTAATGAAGTGCTCCTTTACGATTCGGCTGTGCGTCTCTGGTTATCTCGCTGACACATTACAACACTTTCAGCTCCTATTCTATACGTATGCATACCAGTGCGTATAGACCTCACTGGTCATTCATTGTTTTCAACTTACCTTAGACTCAACAGGGAGTAAGTTGTGTCCCTAAATAAATAAGTACAAGTTGTGGTTCAAAAATACAATGGTGGTATTTTAACTTAGCTTTCTAAAAAATTTACTCATTTTTGCCTTACTTTAACATAGTGACATGCTAACATATTTCCCTAAGTTTTGTAAGGTATAAACATTAATTTGGTGTTCTTTTCAGCATGAATATCTTCTGTGTACATATGTAGACTGTCAATGGCTAAAAAGAGAAAATAGAGAATCTCAGGAAAATGGCGGTGGAGTGAATGGAAGCTACACAGACGATCTCCCAGGATCAAATGGGAATTACAACTAAAATAAAGACAAATCATCGGGAAAAAGCAACAGAAAAGCAGTGGGAGAGGACCACACAACCAGGGACAATGAATGAGCCTGGTAGGATCTGCGGAGACGCGTGAGGGTGGCGGGCTGGGAGCCCACGGATAGCAGCGACCTCCGCTGTGAGCTGTGGCCCCGGCTGGGAGCTGCGGCCCCGGCTGGCAGCTGCGCCCTCGGTGGGGAACTGCGGCCCCGGCTGGGAGCAGCGCCCTCGGCTGGGAGCATCGCCCCCGGCTGTGAGCTGCGCCCTCAGCTGGGAGCGTCGCCCCCGGTTGGGAGCAGTGCCCTCGGTGGGGAGCTGCGGCCCCGGCTGGGAGCCGCGGCCCCGGTTGGGAGTGGCAGCCCCGGCTAGGAGCGGCAGCCCCGGCTAGGAGCAGCGGCCCCGGCGTGGCGACCTTAGCTGGGAGCGGCGGTGGCGGTGCCCGCCCTCGGGGTTAAGAGCCCCAGCTGCTCCACAGTGCAGAGAGCCGGGACAGACCGCTAAATAGCCACAGCCTCTCACCTGGGGCTCAGACAGAGGGAGGGCGGACTGGACTGGAACTCTGAGGGGACACCTGGGATTTGGAGGGCGCTCAGAGTTTGTGCTGAGCTGTGGCCACAAAGGACAGTGGTGGCCAGCCCCTCCTTCCCGATTGCACAGACCTGCAGTTTGCTCCTTCCCGGAGCTGTGGAAGCCCCTCCCTCAGAGATTCCCAGGTGAGGTAAAGAGGTAAAGAAAGGCAAATTGAGGCTCATTAACAACCAGCATTGGCCCCACCCTCGGAAATCCTCTTACACTGTAAACATCTGAGGGAGGTCCTCATTCAACTGAGATCCTAAGGCTTTTCAAGTAACTGAGGCTAATAGCCTCCAGGCAAAAAGCTAGAGCATAACTAAACCTTTCCTGAGCTTGCATATCTACCCAGGAAAGTGAGACTTGATAGTGGTGTTGAAGGAGGGCCCTCCACGCTCAGCCAAACCCAGTAGAGGGAGCCACAAATAGCAGAACACCAACACCCACAGGGAAAAGTTGGCAGGCTCCAAAACCCACTGTGATAGCAAAAATGGTGAAACAAAGAAACAGATCCCAAATGAAAGAACAAGAGAACTCCACCGAAGATGAGATAAGTGAAGTGCATCTAAGCAAATTATCAGAGGGAGAGTTCCGAGCCATGATCTTGAGGAAACTAAACAGCATGAGTAAGGACATCAACACCATGAGTAAAGATATAGAAACACTGAAAACCAACCAAGTGGAAATAAAGAATGACATAGCAGAAATAAAGAACACATTGGAAGGATTGACCAGCAGAGTAGAGGAAGCAGAGGACCAGATCAGTGAATTAGAAGACAGAGTAGAAAAAATCAATCAATCAGAAAACCAAAAGGAAAAAACAATGAAAAAACAGGAAGATAGCTTAAGAGAACTGTGGGACAACTGGAAACGTAATAACATTCGCATTATTGGAGTCCCTGAAAAAGAAGAAAATGAGAAAGGGTTAGAGAATATATTTGAAGAAATAGTGACAGAAAACTTTCCTAACCTGGTGAAGGAAGAAAGCATTCAAGTTCAAGAAGCACAGAGAGCCCCAAGTAAGAAGAATCCAAACAGGCCCACACCAAGACACATAATAATTAAAATGCCAAAAATCAAAGACAAAGAGAGAATCCTAAAGGCAGCAAGAGATAAGCAACAGGTTACCTACAAAGGAAACCCCATTAGGCTATCATCTGACTTCTCAACAGAAACACTACAGGCCAGAAGGGAATGGCATGAAGTTATCAAGGTCATGAAAAACAAGGATCTGAATCCAAGACTACTCTATCCAGCAAGGCTATCATTCAAAATAGAAGGTCAAATAAAGAGCTTCCCAGACAAAAAGAGGCTAAGGGAATATATTAGCACCAAACCAGCACTGCAAGACATGTTAAAAGGACTGCTATAATTATTAGAAGAAATAGAAAGATAAATAGAACCACACTGTACAAAAATGGCAATAAATAAGTACATATCAATAATCACCTTAAATGTAAATGGACTGAATGCTCCAATAAAAAGACACAGCGTAGCTGACTGGATAAGAAAGCATGATTCACACATATGTTGCTTACAAGAGACCCACCTCACAACAAAAGACGCACATAGGTTGAAAGTAAAGGGATGGAAAAAAATCTTCCAAGCAAACGGAAAGGAAAAAAAAGCTGGGGTAGCAATACTCATATCTGATAAATTAGATTTCAAATTGAAGACCATAACTAGAGACAAAGAAGGCCACTACATAATATTGAAAGGGTCTATCCAACAGGAAGATATAACCTTGGTAAACATATATGCACCCAATATAGGAGCACCAAAATATATTAAAAATCTTCTGGAGGACTTCAAAGGAGAAATCGACCACAATACAATCATAGCAGGAGACTTCAACACCCCACTGACATCACTGGATAGATCATCTAGACAAAAAATCAACAAGGAAACAGAGACTCTAAATGAAGCACTAGATCAAATGGATTTAATAGATATATACAGAGAATTACACCCCAAAACTGCAGAATTCACATTCTTCTCAAATGCACATGGGACATTCTCAAAGATAGACCATATGTTAGGGCACAAACTAAGTCTCTACAAGTTCAAGAAGATTGAAATCATATCAAGCATCTTCTCAGACCACAATGGCATGAAACTAGAAATCAATTGCAACAAGAACATGCAAAAACATATGAACACATGGAGGCTAAATAGCATGTTACTGAACAATGAATGGGTTACCATGGAGATCAAGGAAGAATTTTAAAAATTTCTGGAAACCAATGAAAATGAACACACAACAACACAAAACCTATGGGATACTGCGAAAGCAGTTCTGAGAGGGAAGTTCATAGCACTACAGGCCCACCTTAAGAAAGAAGAAAAATTTCTTATTGACTACCTAACCTCACAACTTAAAGAACTGGAAAGCAAACAAAAAGAAAACCCTAGAGCAAGTAGAAGGAAGGAAATAATAAAGATCAGAGCAGAAATAAACGACATGGAGACCAAAAAAAACAATTCAAAGGATCAATAAAACAAAGAGCTGGTTTTTTGAAAAGATAAACAAGATTGATGGACCCTTAGCTAGACTCACCAAGAAACAAAGAGAGAGAACCCAAATACACAAAATCAGAAATGAAAGAGGAGAAGTAACAACTGACACCACAGAAATACAAAGGATCATTAGCAAATACTATGAACATTTGTATGGCAACAAATTCGACAATCTAAGCGAAATGGACACATTTCTAGAAACACACAGTCTCCCAAAACTGAATCGGAAAGAGATAGAAAACTTGAACAGGCCAATAACAACGAAGGAAATTGAAGATGTAATCAAGACTCTCCCAGCAAACAAAAGCCCAGGCCCTGACGGCTTCACGGGGGAGTTTTACCGAACATTCAAAGAAGAACTAACACCCATTCTCCTCAAACTATTCCAAAAAATTCAAGAAGAAGGAAGACTTCCAAACTCGTTTTATGAGGCCAGCATAATTCTCATCCCAAAACCAGAAAAAGACACTACAAAGAAAGAAAACTACAGGCCAATATCCCTGATGAACATAGATGCCAAAATCCTGAACAACATACTAGCAAATCGGATCCAGCAATACATCAAGAAAATTATTCACCATGACCAAGTGGGATTCATCCCAGGGATGCAAGGCTGGTACAACATACGCAAATCAATAAATGTGATACATCACATAAACAAAATGAAAGATAAAAACCATATGATCATATCAATAGATGCTGAAAAAGCATTTGACAAAATCCAGCACCCATTTCTGATAAAAACACTCAGCAATTTGGGAATAGAGGGATCATATCTCAACATTATAAAGGCCATATATGAAAGACCTACAGCCAACATCATACTCAATGGACAAACACTAAAAGCATTTCCCCTAAGAACAGGAACAAGACAAGGATGCCCACTTTCACCACTCTTATTTAACATAGTACTGGAAGTCTTAGCCACAGCAATCAGACGTGAAGAAAAAATAAAAGGGATCCAAATTGGAAAGGAGGAAGTGAAATTGTCATTATTCGCAGATGACATGATATTATACATAGAAAACCCTAAAGACTCCATCAAAAATCTACTAGACTTAATAAATGAATTTGGCAAAGTAGCAGGATACAAAATTAACGTCAAGAAATCGACGGCATTCTTATACACCAATGATGAACTCACAGAAAGAGAAACTAAAAAAACAATCCCATTTACCATCGCGGCAAAGAAATTAAGATACCTAGGAATAAACTTAACCAAAGAAGTAAAGGACCTATTTGCAGAAAACTACAAGACATTGAAAAAAGAAATAGAGGAAGATATAAAAAAGTGGAAGCACATACCTTGTTCATGGATTGGAAGAATTAACATCATTAAAATGTCCATACTACCCAAAGCAATCTACAGATTTAATGCAATCCCCATCAAAATACCAACGACATATTTCACAGAACTAGAACAAATACTTCAGAAGTTCATATGGAACCAAAAAAGACCCCGAATAGCTACAGCAATCTTGAAAAAGAAGGACAAAGTAGGAGGGATCACAATACCGGACATCAGGTTATACTACAAAGCTACTGTAATCAAAACAGCCTGGTACTGGCACAAGAACAGGCACATAGACCAGTGGAACAGAACAGAGAATCTGGAAATTGACCCAAGACATTATGCTCAATTAATATTTGACAAAGGTGGTAAGAGCATACAATGGAGTAAAGACAGCCTCTTCAATAAATGGTGTTGGGAAAATTGGACAGCTACATGCAAAAAAATGAAACTAGATCATCAACTTACACCATACACAAGAATAAACTCAAAATGGATAAAAGACTTAAATGTGACTCATGACTCCATAAGAATCCTAGAAGAAAATGTAGGCAACAAAATTTCAGACATCATACGCAGCAAAATTTTCACTGATATATCACCTAAGGCAACAGAAACAAAGGAGAAAATGAACACATGGGACTACATCAAACTCAAAAGCTTCTGCACAGCAAAAGAAACAACCATCAAAGTGGAAAGGCAACCTACTGTATGGGAGAGCATAATTGCCTATGATATATCAGATAAGGGACTAATTTCCAAAATATATAGAGTGCTCATACATCTCAACAAAAGGAAGACAAAGAACCTAATTAAAAAATGGGCAGAGGAACTAAATAGATACCTCTCCAAACAGGACATACAAACGGCCAAGAGACATATGAAGAAATGCTCAACTTCACTAATCATCAGAGAGATGCAAATTAAAACAACAATGAGGTATCACCTCACACCTGTCAGAATAGCCGCCATCAACAAAGCATCAAACAACAAGTGTTGGCGAGGGTGTGGAGAAAAGGGGACTCTAGTACACTGCTGGTGGGAGTGCAGACTGGTGCAGCCACTATGGAAAACACTATGGTGTTACCTCAAAAAATTAAAAATTGAATTACCATTTGACCCAGTGATCCCACTCCTAGGAATATACCCGAAGAAGCCTGAAACACCAATCAGAAAGAATACATGTACCCCCATGTTCATAGCAGCGCTATTTACAATAGCTAAGATCTGGAAACAGCCCAAGTGTCCATCAGTAGACGAATGGATAAAAAAGCTGTGGTACATATACACAATGGAGTACTATGCAGCTGTAAGAAAGAACGATCTCTTATCCTTTGTGTCGACATGGGAGGACCTGGAAACTATTATCCTAAGTGAAACAAGCCAAGCAGAGAAAGACAAACATCATATGATCTCACTTATTTCTGGAGTATAATGAACATAACAGTGTGAGGAGCAGGGTAGTCCCGGGGACGTGGAAGTGGGGTACAGGCTGACATCTGCCAGAAGAGGGGGCGGGGGAGGGGAGCGATGAACACAGAACTTGTACGCATGTACTCATAACCAATGGACATGGACAACAAAACGGGGACGGGACAGGGAGGGAGGGGGAGGGGGGTGTCAATGGGGGAAAAAAGGAGAATCATCTGTAACATAAGTAAATTAATAATAAAAAGAAATAAAATAAAATAAAATAAAAAAATAAAAAAAAAAGAGAAAATAATTTTTCCATTCTAAACATGTGTTCAATATTCTATATTGTGGTACAAAATTACATTCTTAAACCTTCCAAACATAATTAAAATCCATTATCTGGTAATAGAGAAAATAATATTTATGTATTTGTAGTTATTCATACTATAAATCTAACTTTCTTGAGTTCTACATCCAGCCTTGAGCATGAATCTTTACCTTATCAGCTCTAGTATGGATTTTTGGAAGGTAATGGAAACAACTTTACCAAATAGAACTGCATACCGATTCATGGTCAGCAACTGGAAGAAGTTAAATGAGATAGAAAGCATGAATTATTCTTAATAGACCATTTCCTGCAATTCACCACTTCAGTCTTCCATAAAGAAATCTAACTGAAATTCTAACCACCACTACCTCAATATTTCAGTGATGTTTTCCCCACTAACAATTTCTATGAGGCTTTTTAAATTATTAACTTTTCTACAGAAAACAAAAGAGATAAACCAAAGAACTTATATGCATATATGCATAACCAGTGGACACAGACAACAATGCTTGGGAGGGATCGGGAGGAGGGTGTCTATGGGGGAGAGGTGGAAGAAGAAACATCTGTAACAAAAATAAATTAATTAATAAAAATTTTTTTTAATTAAAAAAACAAAAGTTGTAATTCAATATGTTGAGAAATAGTTTAATAAGAATTATACTTTAAACTCATGGATGAAGCTTGTTCTTGATGACTTTCTTTCAATGTGACAACTCTTACCCCATTCTTCAACAAATTTAGCACCTATAAGTTTACCAAACACACACCTCTCATTTTTACTAGGTCATTGGTTCATTCCTAAAAGTCTACAGAAAAATACACTGTAAAAGCAATGAATTTGAAGTTATGAGATATGAGTTCTGCCAATTTCACCTCTATGCCCTAAAATTTAAGTTGATTGGGTGTCATATTTCTTATTCCCACTCCCAACCATCTAAATAAGGTGAACTAGATGCATGATTGACAACATTTTCAGCACTTGCAACTCTTTCCATGATCTTTTCTTCCATTATAATACTCATATTTGAGTATGCTTTTGTACTTAAAGACTTGCTGTTATTAATAATACATATCTGTCTTTTTATTAATAGATAATAGATACATGTCTAGCTACCTAACAGGGTTTCCTATGAAGATGAAATCATCATTGTTACCATCCTTAATTAATATAATTATACTCAAAAGCAAAATGTCTTGTACTTTAACTGCATGAGCATCTTAGAGGTTAGAAACCTAGTCCAACTTTGTGCTGGCAACTTTTCACCAGATGATCTCTCAGATTCTTTTCAGCTCAAACGTTTTATCATTCACAACCAACTTAATAAAGCATCACTATGTTTTCAAAATATAATGCTGCTGTGCCAACTTTAAAAATGAAGCGTGTGCCCTGGCCAGTATGGCTCAGCTGGTTGAACAACGCCCTGTGCACGGCAAGGTCGCCGTTGCGATTCCCAGGCAGGGGATATGCCCAGGTTTCGGGTTCGGTCCCGCGTCAGGGTGCATATGGGAGGCAATCAATTGACATTTCTCTTTCACACCAATGTTTCTCTCTCCCTCTCTCAAAAAACTCAATAAAAACATAGTGGGTTTTTTTTTAATGAAGCTGTCAGTTGTAGCAAGGATCACATGCAGATTCTCAAGTATTTCTTCCGGTCCCTGGGTTCTCTGCAGTGTTTTCCTGTTGCCTCTAGGGAGCAGGAGACTGCAGTTGACCCCACAGGAGAAGGTGCCACTCTGCCAGGCACAGTGCGTCAGAATCAATCCCAGTAACCGAGCACCTTCAGGAAGGTACCACGTCGTACGCAGTGTACCATCTGTCCTCGTACAAACTATTTGGGCAAACAAGATATATTCACATTTTCTAAAACCTAACAGTACACGGAAACAAACTGTCAGGGTCAGTTAACTAACACAGTGGTTACTCAGCATTCTAAAGTGTCAGAGCTTGCTGAGAGTTTGAGGGCTGAGGGAGCTCTTTGTGGACACGGGAGAATCAAATAACCAACAAGGGTGGCCAGGAGTCTCACCCTTCGGCTAGGCTAGAGAAGGAGCCTGCATTCCAGACCAGGGATCTATTTTCAGAATCAAAGTGTAATGTCAGGGACAGAAAGCATATTTTCTTAATTGAACAAGCATATTCAGCAGGACTTAGAAAGCGGCAGCCTTTGTAACTCAAATTATATGCCAAAGTCCACTGAACAGAGGAAAATTTTGCAGAGATTATTAGTTTGAAAAAAGATGATTCTTTCCCTTTTACATTTATTAAGACGGTAGCAGAAAAAAAAGGACTGATAAGCACATAAAGAACAAAGTTTGTGAGTCCAATGATTTTTATCACAGAGACCAGCAAAAGAACAGTTTCCTAAGAGACGCCTAGAAGCATGGAAGGAAATTTATATGATTTCCCAGATGTTTTCCATGTCTAGACAGTGAACAGAGATGAATATCTTTAGTCTTACTTCATGTACCAAAAATCTCCTCCTTTTAAAATGTCTGCCTAGACGGCCAGAGTGGGTGTGCCTGGGAGTGACATTCAAAGTATGACTCAAACAATAGGAAACTAGAATGAATTAATTTATTTTTGTGTTTTGTTTGTATAAGGAAGCTGATAGTTCCCTTGGTATCATGACTTTTCAAAAAGGAAAAAAAGAAACTGAAAAGAAAAATAGTTGTTCTGATCCTGTTGCCTGAGCAGAAAGCCTACAGTCAAATGCTGTTTTAAAGATTCAACTGTCTGAACTTTCCTGTGGCATTAGGACAGTGCTGTTTCCTATGTCTTAGCCCTCACTGCAGTTTAATTGAATTCCAGGGTGGAAAGAGCCTTCAGGAATTCAGCTAGCCCAGCCTCGTGCTCCAGAGCCATGATGGAGTCCACGGAGCGCTTTTCAGGGAGCAGATAACCGCGTTCCTAGCCAGCAAGCTCTCTGCAGTTATCTTGAAAATGGAAGACTGCCACAACCCAGTCAGAGAAGGAACATGTACGTGCCCAGGTGCAGACCCAGGCCCAGGAATGGGAATTCAGCGCCACCTTTTCAGAGTGGGATAGGATGTCCACGGTCATTTCTTATGCAACACTTTGATTTACTTTAGCTAAAAATTTTTTAAAGGAAAAATTATTTCTGAGGAAGAGCAGGATTGAATTAGTTTCAGGGAAATTAAAGCCTGAGGAAAGAACAGTATCACTATTGCGTCCTTGACAACCTAGCAGAGAATTCTGACTACTCCTTTTTTCTTTCAATTACGGCCCACTTTCAATATTATTTTGTATTGGTTTCAGGTGTATAGCTTAGTGGTTAAGCAATCATATAATTTACATACTGTTCCCTCAATGTTTCCAGTACCCAGCTGGCACCATCCATAGTTATCGCAGTATTATTGACTATCTTCCTATGTTTCACCGGCTACTCCTACGTCTAATTTTCATTTAGGAGCTTTAACAAGCTACTTTCACATGTGTTTGCTTGTGGAGCATTGGCACATCTGGTGATACACACTCAGAAGTGTTTACATCTTGAAAACATTTCCTCTATCTAGAGAGCCTATGATTGTAAACTTGAAAATATCCGTGTTTAACGTGGACATGTTCATTCACTCGAGCACATTGCAAAACGGCTTTCTAGCCCCTAGGATGCTGAATGGAAGGTGACTGACTCCAAGCACCAAATTTCAAGCCAGCACTCAAATAAATCCGGGTCAAGCAGGTGATCATTAAATTAAAGGCAATCAATGATTGCCCAGTTGTGTAGTATGAGCTGCACTTTACAGTTTTTAAATTTTATGTTTTCATAGAAGTGGTCAACATGAACAAATAGTCACACACAAAATAGTAATATGATCGTTCTAACTGTCTTATAGGACTGCAGCATTGTGGGAATTTGTGTGGGAATTAGGACTTTACTCTCCAAGTCCTCTTCCTAACTTCAGAGGCTGTGGACCTATTATCTCAGGACTAGAGCTGTGTCCCTCAACCTCATGCTGTAAATATTTTTCTGGATAATTTTTTATTTAGCAGCATTTCTGGCACTTACCCACTAGATGCCAGTAACACTCACCACCAAAACACTCGCGCAGACAACCAAATGTTTCCAGGAGCTGCCAAACATTCCCTGAAAGGCAAAATTACCCATTGGTTGAGAATCACTGAACTAGAGAAAGGATTTTTTTCATGTATATTTTTAAATGATAACTTTTTTAGCCTCTCCAGCGCCCTCCCCAGTTACAATTCAGTAAAACTCATAAGAGTGTCATCCAACAAGGGAGCAAAATGTGCTGATCTAAGATGACATCCAATAAATATTCAATGGAATTAAGAACCATTAAGCTTTTTTTATTTATGCATTTATATTCCCAATATTTAATGGTATTGTGATGCTTTCTAAAGTTTCTTTTTTACTTTTTTTTTCTTTTTATTAATTTATTTTTGTTACAGATGTTTCTCCTTTTTCCCCCCATTGACTCCCTCCTCCCCATCCCCTCCCACCCTGTCCTCAGCTTTGTTGTCTGTGTCCATCGGTTATGCATACATGCATGTAAGTTCTGTGGTTTATCCCCTCCCTCCCCACCCCTTCTGAGGACTGTCAGTCTGTGCCCTACTTCCATGACTCTGGGTCTACTTTGTTCATCGGTTTGTTTAGTTCATTATTCTAAAGTTTCTTTTGATATTTACTGTTTTTATTAACTTTAATACATAATTCTTTAAGAACCTAAACCATTAAATCTCTTGTTTTATCAGCTACTTCTGAAACACACCTAAGCTTTCACTTTGAAAGACCTATTCAGAGCCTATGCAGTACATTTTGTTTTGTGCACAAGTACCTAGGCATTTCTTTAGCCCTTTTAAGATAGGTAATTAAGCTATGAAAATTATGTAGCAATTACCTCCATGTTCACCAACAACCAAAGATCACTAAGAAATAATACAGAAATATTTTGCTTTTTTTTTTTCAGTGGAGTCAGCTGCCATCCTTTTTCACACGGCAAAATTCACAATCTAGCGCCCGGGAAGAGTTAGAGCTGCATTTCGTGATTGACAGACAGGTTCACGTGTGGTCAAGACAGCTATGACCTATGTTGAAATTAATGCTGACTTGGGTCATCAGCATAGATTTCAAGTAGGAATTTTTTTTTAAATCTTCACCTGATGATATTTTTCCATTGCTTTTCAGATAGAGTGAAAGGGAGAGAGGAAGAGAGAGAGAGAAACATGGATGTGACAGAGACACATTGACTGGTTGCCTCCCGCACGACCCTCACTGGGGCCAGGGATCAAACCTGCAACCCAAGTACATAGCCTTGACCAGGAATAGAACCCGCGACCCTTTGGTTGGTAGGCCAACACTCTCACTGCTGAGCCAAACTGGCCAGGGCTCAAGTAGGCATTCTGAGCCCGTGTGCTTCCTGTCGTGTACAGAGACCAAGGAAGCGCAGAGCAACAGTCAGTGGTAGCTGCGGGGGCTGAACATGACTGCTCTTCACAGCCCACCACCACCCAGCCTCAGGGTCTCAAGAGGCAGCTCTTCGGGGCTCAGACCACCATCTTAAGACACCCCTGAAAATCTCTCCCAAAGTACCTGAGATGATAGGATTATTTCAAAAATTCGGGTGACCACAAGGAGGTCACCCTTGGGTGATGTGTACTGAAATGACATATAAAAGCACATGGCCGCCCTGGCGGTTTGGCTTGGCAGTCAGAGCGTCAGCCCGCCGACCAATGAGTCTCAGGTTCGATTCTGGTCAAGGGCATGTGCCTTGGTTGCGGTTTGTCCCCGGCCCTGGTCGGGTTGTGCGGGAGGCAACCAATCGATGTGGCTCTATCACATCAATGTTTCTCTCTCTCTCTCTCTCTCTCTCTCTCTCTCTCTGCCCCTTCCACTCTATCTGATAATAAGTGGAAAAATACCCTCGGGTGAGGAATAAAAAAAAAAAATCACAGTCCATTATCTTAATTCCTCTATTAAAATTTTGTGAGAGGACAAAAGAAAATGTATATAAAGCTATGGCAGTAATATCATTCTAGAAACTAAACAATTAAGTAAAGGAGTATTATTATGTATAACTATTTTATCCCCAGCTTGTGAATGACATTAGACCCTCATTAATTGTTGAATGGCAAATTCACAAGCTTGTTGCTATTTATTGTTTCTTTTCCAGAAGCCCAGGCATTTTTCCAGTTCTGCTGGTCACTCTGAGACGTCTTTTTACCTTTGCCAAGAGAATTCCCTTTACTTCTGTTCTGATTTGGATTCTGTTTCTCTGATCCTGTGGCTTTCTCTAGGATTACTTTTCATTTTAGGGGAAGACGTTTTCCAGAGTTCCCTGAGACATGGTATTTGGCAGGACAATTTTTTTGAGAACTTGCATGTCTGAAAATGTCTTTATTATACTCATCCTTGATTTATGGTTGGCTGGGTATAAAACTTTACATTTCCTCGGCATTTTAAAGGCATTGTTCCATTGTCTCCCAGCTTGCTGCACTGCTCTTAAGAAACTCAATGCTGTTCTGGTAGTTAACTCTTTTTACGTGATCTGTTTTTTACCCGTGGAAACTCTTAGATTTTCAGACTTTAATCTTAGGTTATCCCTCAGATGCCCTCCTTTTTAACTAAGCATTAGATGCATGCAAACTAACAAAAACTTCTGTTTCTTACTTTAAAAAAGGAATAACACAACATAATGAGAACTACATTTAACAGCACATTGTAAAATTGTGTGTCATGATGGGATTGTCATTTCTTAGTTGAATAAAAGGGTTACCTTATCTCCACCACTAAAGAAACTTCCAGTGAGCCTCTGACTCCAAATCTGATGTCTTCTCTCACTTGTCACCTCCTCGGGCCCTTCTTCAGCTCTAGGTTCGCCCTTCAGGAGTCTTGAGTTTTCTCCCATTTTGTTTCCCAGAGTGCCCTACTTCCCTTCTCCTGCTGTTTTCCTTAACCTTCCCTTCTTGTCCCTGATTCCTAAATATGGATATGCCTTTGGTTTCTTTGTTGGATGCTTTCCTCTACTTTGTGATATTCATATTGTAAGAAGCCCCATTTAATTTTATGATATTTAATGTCACTATTATTATTGTTACTGTCAAAATATATGTTTGGTTATAATCTATTTTAGAGGTAGCCTCATATTTTCATCAATATCATCCTTAGTATATTATACTGAAGAGAAGCTGAGCTGAAATCCCAGAGTACGTGCTCGTAAACTTATTTTTGTAAAGGGCCAGAGAGAAAATATTTTAGGTTCTGCAGTATACAATGTCGCAAATAATCAGTTCTGCTGCTGTAGTGTGGATGCAGCATAAACAATAACTGAACAAATGAGGGTGACTGTGTTATCTCAAACTTTATTTACAAAACACATACCAAGCTTTATTTCACCCATCAGCTGCATTTGCCAATGCCTGGTCTGGGGATTTGAGCTGTGTCTTGAATTTTGCACTAAGTAGCTATTTGACCTTAGGAGAATCGTTTAATATCTTTGGGACAAAGTATCCCAACACCACTGCATTAGAAATTATTTTTTTTACTAGAATTTTCTTTATCTCACCCACTACCTTATGAGCCTACTGAACTTCTATATATTTTTTAGTCTGAAATGTCACTTGTTTTATGAATCCTTCCTTCATTTATGCGTACAAGATTATGCGTTAAGTACCAGGCACTTGATACCTATACCCAATCAAAATTAGCTACACCTTCTTTTATTCCTACATAGTATCATTTTATGAGTCAATTAAAACGCTCCTCGTGTTGTGTTATAATTGTCTTTCACCTGTCTCTCTTCATCCCTCGATTTTATTTTTCCTTTGAAACTTCAACATCTATTGAAGTACCTGCTATAACATATGCTCAATACTTGCTTGTTTAAACATTTGTGCAATATAATGGCCTACATGTTCCTTAAGTTGTCTTTCAGCTAACTAATATTATTATACATGTTTTAAACCAATTCATCCTCTTTCTTCCCAAATCTCTTTCTTCTCTTGTTGATGACATCCTCAGTCTTACTTGCCTATGGCTCAGAATTAAGGTTCTCCGCATTGTGGTCAAGAGAGCAGAGTTTGTGTCAGACAGATGTGAGTTTGAAGCCTGTTCTGCCACTTAGTCGGTGTAGAATCTCGGAACATTATTAATCTCTCTAGGCCTCAGTTTTCTCATTTGCAAAAGTGGAACTCAAAAGAATGTGCAGCCCGAAGTTGTTGTAGACATTAAATAAACCTTGTGTTTTGATTGTGTGGCTGACACTATACAACTGGCTTCTGTTACCTTGTTGCGCTCATTCTCACGTTCTTGGTAGCAGGACCATTAACACACTTTCTAGTAAAACTCATTCCCTTCAACTTTCATTGGTTTGTGATTAAGCTACCTGATGCCCTTTACCCTGATACACGGCATGTCTGGAGCAGCTGATGGGAGCTCATTCTTCTTACAGACAGATAGTCTTTATTTAATTAATACTCAATACGTGTGCATTAAAATTTTATAGTTGAGAATTATAATTTATATATAGTTTATAATTAAGTGATATTTCATTAGATGTGACTTTTTTAAAAACTATGAATTAGTCTGTAGAAGGAAAATATTTACTAAAGTAAATAATATTACTGAAGCATTTTTTAAGGGAGGGTTTCTTTTTTTTTCATTTTTAATCATAAGTATATAGATAGCTGTTAATTTGGTGTCTGTGTCTCTCAGTCTTCTTACATAAGTCTAATTCCAAATCATACTCCAAGTTGTGTTCTGAAATTTTATTTGGATCCTAAATATGTATTTTCTTGTGATAGCTCTTCAATTCTGGTCTGGAATAACATTTTAATTTTCAGAATTATTTAACTTTTTATAAACTTGTGTTATTTATAAAACTATATTGTAGCCCTGGCCAGTTTGGCTCAGCAGTTAGAGCGTCGGCCTACGGACCAGAGAGTCCAGGGCTTGGTTCCTGCTAAGGGCACATACCTCGCTTGCAGTTTGTCCCTGGCCCAGGTTGGGGTCATGTGGGTGGCAGCCAGTCGATGTGTCTCTCTCTTTCCCCTTCTCTCCCTCCCACTCTGAAGATAAATGCAAAAAAAAAAAAAATTTTTTTGTAAACTCTATGTATAAAATTCGATTATTTTATTAATGTTTATATTCTCCCAGAACTTTGTATAGTTCTGCCCATTACAAATGCCTTGTGTTTTTCTCACTACTCTGTATTAATGTAATATAAATTACAATTAAGAGAGCTAAATAAGCCCGGCCAGTGTGGCTCAGTGGATTGAGCGGCATCCCATGGACTGAGAGGTCCCGGTTTGATTCCCCGTCAGGGCACATGCCCAGGTTGTGGGCTCAAACCCCAGCAGGGGGCGTGCAGAAGGCAGCCGATCAATGTTTCTCTCTCACATTGATGTTTCTATCTTTTTCCCTTTCTCTCTCTCTAAAAAAATCAATAAAAACATATTTTAAAAGAAGAAAGCTAAATAAGTCTATATGAGTTTTGTTCCACTAACTAAATGAACAAATATTTATTTTTTTTATTATTGTTGACAGTATTACAGATGTCCTCCATTTCCCTCCACCTTCCCCCCCCTCCACCCAGCCCCCACCCTGCCCCTCCCCAGGCCTTCCCTTCGTTATCATCTGAACATTCTAGCTTTAGAGTAATGTTGATTATTTCCTCTGAGGAAAATCACTGAATGAAATATATGTATAATTAATCTTCTCTAAGTGTCTAAACCCTAATTATACTATATTATATCTTACAAACTCCATAATTCTGCTAAAGATATCTGTATAGTAATAATTGAGGCTTCGTTATGAATACCATGTCATACAACTTGTTTTCGTTGAAAAGATATATTATTTGATTGAAAAAATCATAATGGCTATCATTTATTTTTACAATTCTTTAAAAGTTAAGCTACTAAAACTGGGTAAAGACTATTAACTAGAAATACGAAAGCAAATAGTAAATTTCATAGGAAATTTGTCAGACTTAACATGGTAATAAATGTCGTAAAAAATAAATTAAATTAAATCTCAAACATAGCAACCAGCAAAACAATGACTCATCCTTTGTCCACCAGCTCCACCATATGGCTTTGTGAAATTTTACAGTTTATATTCAGGAAGGGGGGGGGGTCTTACCAAGTATTTAAAAATACTCCATGATGAATTAAATGTCTCATGTCAAAAAAGAAAAGTTAAAGTGAGAGGAACCACTTAACTTTTTATAAATAATAAATGTGCATTCCTTCATTTTGTTCTAAATTTGAGAGGTATAAATTTATGAGGTGTGAGAAAATAGTACTTTTTTCCTGGGACAACATATGTTAAGGTAAACTAATGTTGAATTTTAAACCTAAATATTGCAGAATGCTTTGCAATATTATTTTGCACTTTACAATGTTGGATTTGAGTTCACAGTTTATTTTATTTTATCCAACATCTATTTTATGAAATAATTCTGTATCACCATGCAAATCATATCATTTCAAAAATAAGGGAAGATATAAAAATATATTGTTATCCTAAGACCTAAGTAGCCTTTAAACTTGAACAAAATTTTTCCTCAATTTAACTTTTTGTTCCTTTCCCACATTTTGGTCTGTATTTTTTAATTGGAGTACACAGTATAATTTTTAAATAAATGTGACAATACGATTGCAGTGATTAGTAAAACCTGAGGTTAACCAGCTGAAGCAGAAGAGGACTGAGGAAGAATTTGGGATCATACACAAGGAGGAGGAGTTGAATAACAAAGGTGGGAAGAGAGGTGGGGTTTCTGGGTTGCAGCTATGAGTTCTAGTGTCTTCTGGGTCTCTTAGATCTGAGCTATAAAAACTAAAGTTTGACCTGCTGAACTCAGGTGCCTGCCCCTGTGCTAACCAATTGTACCCAGGAAAGCTTAGAGGCATACTTGATCATAGACACCAAAGAAGGCAGTTACTGGGAAACTACCAAGTGTCTACAACACGTAGGTGGTGTTGATATAGCAAAAAAAGGGAGGGAGATGTCTAGAAGCTAGCAGAACTATCTAGAATAGAATATTGCTTTCAACCCCCTTTATCCAGATTAATTACTAAAATCAGCTAAATGTAAATTGTATTATTAATTAGATCATTATAGCCAGCAGGGTAAATCGTAAAGGCTTTGGTCACATCCCATTAAGCATTAAAGGAGGTTATAAGAACTATGATGACACTGAATAAAAAGAGTTTTTCACAGCTTCCGCCCTGAGAGATATTACCCGTTGTGATCAGTAAATTGGTGTGTGACAGTAACTCACTATGACCATGACACTAAAAGTGAGATCTGCAGGCAGAGGCCAGTTAAATTTTGTGGAAAGTGGTAGACTTTGTTATATGTGCATTTCTTAAATATCTTTTATATAATTACCCAAGGTCAATTTCTCAATAACAAAATAAGCAAAACTGTCATTTATTGAACAATTATTCTCCATCAATCTTACATCTGCATTACATGAACCCACTTATTTTAGTTTTAAAACAACCCTGTGAAGTAAGCATTATTATTATTATCTTCTTATAGATTGGGAAATGGAGAAATTAAGTAACCTATACAAGGTCACAACTTAGGAATTATTTAAATCCAGTCGATTTAGCCTTGGAGCTCATCCAAGGATAAATTTCCTTACAAAATCAAATATAAAGGCTATAATAAGAGAAAAGAATGATATTACACAATGTTTAAGAAACCAATCCCATAAGAGGATATAACCCGTAAACATTTATGAACCCAAGAAGGACCTAAATATATAAAGCAAATCTCGATAGACCTTAAGAGAGAAATAGACAGTAAAGCAGTCATAGTACAGGACTTTAACACCTATTGACATCAATGGATACATCTTGGACAGAAACTTAACAAGGAAACAGAGGCCTTAAATGACATACTAGACCACATAGATTTAATTGATAAATACAGAACATTTAACATCGAGGAGGCAGAATATACAATCTTTTCAAGTGCACATGAAATATTTTCCAGGATAGACCACATGTTAGGCCCCAACACAAGTCTCAATAAGTTAAGAAGGTTGAAATCATATCAAACACTTTCTCTGTCCACAATGGTATAAAACCATAAATCAATTACAAGAGGAAACTTAAAAAACATACAAAGACATGGAGGTTAAATAACATGTTACTAAACAACGAGTGGGTTAACAATGAGATCAAGGATGAAATCAAAAGATAACTTGAGACTAATAAAGTTAAAAATACAAAATCTGTGGTACACAGCAAAAGCATCCCTAAGAAAAATTCATAGCAATACAGGCCTACCTCAGAAAAACAAGAAAACTCTCAAATAAACAATATAAACTTACACTTAAAGGAAGTAGAGAAAGAAGAACAAACAAAGTTTAAAGTTATTAGAAGAAAGAAAATAATAAAAATAAGAGTGGAAATAAACAAAATAGTATCTAAGGAAACAATACAAAAGATCAATGAAACCAAGAGATGGTTGTTTGAAAACATAAACAAGACTGATAAACCTTTAACAAGATTCATCAAGAAAAAAGAAGAGAGGACCCAAATACATAAAATCAGAAAAGAAAGAGAAGTAACAACTGACACCAAAGAAATGCAAAGAATTATAAGAAAATTATGAACAGCGGTATGCCAATGAATTGGGCACTCTGGAAGAAATGGCTTAATTTCTACAAACATAAAATCTTCTAAGCTGAATCAAAAAGAAACAGAAAATCTAAACAGATTGATTATAACTAACAAGATTGAAGCAGTAATAAAAAGAAAACTCACCAACAAAACTTCTAGGCCATATGGCTTCACAGGTGGATTTTACCAAACATTAAAAGAACTGAGACCTTTCTTCCTCAAACTATTATAAAAAGTTCAAGAGGGCCCTGGCCGGTTTGGCTCAGCGGTTAGAGCGTTGGCCTGCGGTCCAGAGAGACCCGGGTTCGGTTCCTGCTAAGGGCATGTACCTCGGTTGCAGTTTGTCCCCGGCCCTGGTTGGTCGTGCGGGTGGCAGCCACTCGATGTGTCCCTTTCACGTCGATGTTTCTCTCTCTCTCTCTTCCTCTCTCTCCCTCCCACTCTATCTGAACAAAAAATGAAAAAATGTCCTCGGGTGAGGATAAAAAAAAAAAAGTTCAAGAGGAAGAAGGAGATTAGAAGATGGCACCAGGCAGGGCCGGAGGGAGGGTGAGTGCGTGAGAGAGTGAGCTAGTGTGTGAGAGAGTGTGAGTGGACGTGAAGGGGGACGACCAAACTCGTGCAGTGCAGAGACGCGGAGCAGCAGGTTCCTGTGCTGTGGACGGAGCAGCCGGCTACCAGGTCAGTGGCCCTTCAGGGTCCTTCTCCCTGCGCTGCGGGGAGGTCCCATCATTTTGGAAGATCCCAGGTCTTCCCTGGGAGGAGGCAGTGGGAGCGGCTAGGGCCCAGCACCCTGAGCCCACCAGTGCACCTGGCACCCTCGGACCAGTGGACACTCTGTGTCAACACAGACCAGTGCACAGTAGCGGAGCTGTCAAGGTGCCTGCTGCAGAAACCACAAAAGGCTGGGAGCCCAGCACCATCCCCCACAATAGCAGCCCAATCAGAGTCGAGATAAACCCCCAGCAACAGAGGCTGGGGAGCAGACATCCAGCCCCAGGCAACAGAAGCAAGATCAAAAACTACAGCAAAGACTGAGCAGGAGCTGAGCCCCACGTGGCAGCAGCACTCCCCAGCCACCAGCAGCTGGACCTGGGGCTCCACAGAGGCCTGTGCCACCCAGTGGCCCACAAGATAGGCATGGAGTTGGGCCTCCAGTGGAACCTGTACAACCCAGCTGCCCACAAGTTCAGCAGGGAGCCAGGACTCCAGTGGGGCCTGTGTGACACAGCTGCCCATGGGACTGGTGGGGATCTGGGGCTCAAGAGGGGCCTGTGCGACCCAGCAGCCCACAGTGCAGGCAGGGAGTGCAGCTCCAGCAGGGCCTGAGCGATACAGCTATAGGTGGCACCAGCGACCAGCGACCAGCGGGGAACACAGCTTCAGGGGGGCCCACATGATCCAGCAGCAGCACCTACCAGGACACACCAATACCACCCCCAGTAGTCAGTCCTCCAGGATCCACAGCAGGCATGAGGTGACATGCAACAGAACAGTCTGGGAGGCACAGTAGCCTTATTAGATATAAAGTGAGCTGCCTACCCATCCAAACATCCCTCACTGGGTCTAGAGCTACCAGATGGCTAAAATGGGGAGACAAAAAAAACAACACCCAAAGAAAATAAAAAGAGGAATCACCAGAAAAGCGACTACAGGAAATGGAAGAAAGCAACTTGTCAGATAAAGAATTCAAAACAATGATTTTAAGAGTGCTCAAACAATTTGGTGAGAATTATAAGCTACTTAATAAGAATTATGAAGACCTCACTGGGAAATACTTAAGCTTAAAAAAAGAGGTAGAAGTTTCGCATAAAGAGGTAGAAGCTATGCATAAAGATCGAGAGGAAATAAAGAATGACATAGCTGTTATGAAAAATACCTTACAAGTGTTCAATAGTAGATTAGAGATGCTGAAGACCGAATCAGAGACTTAGAAGACAAGGTAGAGAAAAACACCCAAATAGAGCAGCAAATGGAAAAAAAAAAAAAAAAGTTTAAAAAGCAGGAGGAGAGTTTAAGGGAGCTGTGGCACAATACAAAACCTAACAACATTCTCATTATAGGGGTACCAGAAGGAGAAGAATCAGAGAAAAGAATAAAGAACCTGTTTGAAGAAATAATGACAGAAAACGTCCCTAAACTGGTGAAGGAAAAAGTCACACAAGTCCAGGAAACACAGAGAGTCCCAAGCAAGATGAACCCCAGAAGACCCACGGCTACATACATCATAATAAAAATGGCAAACTTTAAAGACAAAGAAAGAATCTTTAAGGAAGCAAGAGAGAGACAGAAAGTTACCTACAAGGGAGCTCCCATTAGGCTGTCAGATGACTTCTCAATGGAAACGCTGCAGGCCAGAAGGGAGTGGCATGAAGTGTACAAAGTAATGCAAGGCAAGGGTCTGAATCCAAGACTACTCTATCCAGCAAGGCTGCTACTCAAAATTGAAGAAGAAATAAAGAGTTTCACAGATTAAAAAAAAAGCTAACGGAATTTACCACCACCAAACCAGCACTGCAAGAAAAGCTAAAGGGACTGTTGTAAGAAGAAGAAACGGAGGGGGGGGGGAACACAGGCATAAAATTAAAATGGCAACTAATAATTATCTATCAATAATAACCTTAAATGAAAATGGCTTAAATGCTCCAATCAAAAGACATAGGGTAGCTGATTGGATAAGAACACATGACCCATATATATGCTGTCTACAAGAGACCCCCCTCACAACAAAAGACTCATACAGAATGAAAGTGAAGGGATGGAAAAAAATTTTCCAAGCAAATGGAAATGAAAAAAAGCTGGTGTAGCAATACTAATATCTGACAAGATAGACTTCAAAACGAGGGCCATAACAAGAGACAGAGAAGGTCACTACATAATATTTAAAGGATCAATCCAACAAGAGGATATAACCCTGGTAAACATATACACACCAAATATGGGAGTACCAAAATATATTTAAAAACTTCTGGAGGACTTCAAGGGAGAGATCAATAGCAATACAATCATAGTGGGTGACTTTAACACGCCACTGACACCACTAGATAGATCTTCTAGACAAAAATTAACAAGGACATAAAGTCCTTACAAGACGAACTAGATCAGTTAGACTTCATTGACATTTACAGAACATTTCACCCCAAAGCTGCAGAATATACATTCTTCTCAAGTGCACATGGGACATTCTCAAAGATAGACCACATGTTAGGACACAAAGTAAGTCTCTACAAATTCAAGAAGATTGAAGTCATATCAAGCATCTTCTCAGATCACAATGGCATGAAACTAGAACTCAATTACAACAAAAACATTAAAACACTTGGAGGCTAAATAACATGTTATTAAACAACAAATGGGTTACTAACAAGATCAAGGAAGAAATTAAAAACTTTCTGGAAACCAATGAAAATGAACACACAACAACACAAGAACTATGGGACACAGCGAAAGCAGTCTTGAGAGGGAAGTTCATAGCACTACAGGCCTACCTCAAGAAACAAGAAAAATTCCTAAATCACTCTCTAACCCTACAACTTAAAGAACTAGAAAGTAAACAAAAAGAAAAACCCAGAGCTAGTAGGAGGAAGGAAATAGTAAAGGCCAGAGCAGAAATAAATGACAGAGAGACTAAAAAAAACAATTTGAAAGATCAATGAAACATAAAGCTGGTTCTTTGAAAAGATAAACAAGATTGATGGACCTTTAGCCAGACTAACCAAGAAACAAAAAGAGAGGACCCAAATAAACAAAACCAGAAATGAAAGAGGAGAAGTAACAACTGACACCACAGAAATACAAAGGAACATCGAAACATACTATGAACAATTATATGCCAACAAATTGGACAATCTAGGAGAAATGGACAAATTTCTAGAAACACACAGTCTCCCAAACTGAACCAGGAAGAGATAGAAAACTTGAACAGACCAATAACAACAAAGGAAATTGAAGATGTAATTAAGAAGTTCCCAGCAAACAAAAGCCCAGGCCCGGATGGCTTCACGGGGGTTTTACCGAACATTCAAAGAAGATCTAATACCCATTCTCCTCAAACTATTCCAAAAAATTCAAGAAGACAAAACACTTCCAAACTCATTTTATGAGGCCAGCATAATTCTAATTCCAAAACTGCATAAAGACACTACAAAGAAAGAAAACTACAGGCCAATATCCCTGATGAGCACAGATGCTAAAATCCTTAACAAAATACTAGCAAATCAGATCCAGCAATACATCAAAAAAAGTATTCATTATGACAAAGTGGGATTCATCCCAGGGATGCAAGGAGGGTACAATATTTGCAAATCAATAAATGTGATACACAACATAAACAAAATGAAAGATAAAAACCATATGATCATATCAATAGATGCTGAAAAAGCATTTGACAAAATCCAGCACCCATTTCTGATAAAAACCCTCAGCACTGTGGGAACAGAGGGATCATATCTCAGCATAATAAAAGCCATATATGAAAAACCTACAGCCAACATCATATTCAATGGGCAAAAACTAAAAGCATTCCCCTTAAGAACGGGAGCAAGACAGGGATGCCCACTTTTGCCACTCTTATTTAACATAGTACTGGAAGTCTTAGCCACAGCAATTACACATGAAGAAAAAATAAAAGAAATCCAAACTGGAAAGAAGGAAGTAAAACTGTCATTATTTGCAGATGACATGATATTGTACATAGAAAACCCTAAAGACTCCATCAAAAATCTACTAAAATTAATAAATGAATTTGGCAAAGTAGCAGGATACAAAATTAATGTCAAGAAATCAATGGCATTTTTATACACCAACGAAGAACTCACAGAAAGAGAAACTAAAAAAACAATCCCATTCACCATCACAGCAAAAAAATTAAGATACCTAAAAATAAACTTAACCAAAGAAGTAAAGGACCTATTTGCAGAAAACTACAGGACATTGAAAAAAGAAACAGAAGAAGATATAAAAAAGTGGAAGCACATATCTTGTTCATGAGTTGGAAGAATTAACATCATTAAAATGTCCATATTACCAAAAGCAATCTATAGATTCAGTGCAATCCCCATCAAAATACCAACGACATATTTCACAGAACTAGAACAAATACTCTAAAAGTTCATATGGAACCAAAAAAGACACCAAATAGCCACAGCAATCTTGAAAAAAAGAACAAAGTACGAGGAATCACATTACCAGATATCAGGTTATACTACAAACCCACTGTAATCAAAACAGCCTGGTACTGGCACAAGAACAGGCAGATAGATCAGTGGAACAGAACAGAGAACCCAGAAATTGACCCAAGACAATATGCTCAATTAATATTTGACAAAGGTGGCAAGAGCATACAATGGAGTCAAGACAGTCTCTGCAATAAATGGTGCTGGGAAAATTGGACAGCTACTTGTAAAAAAATGAAGCTAGACCACCAACTTACACCATACACAAGAATAAACTCAAAATGGATAAAAGACTTAAATGTTACCCATGATCCATAAAAATTCTAGAAGAAAATGTAGGCAACAAAATTTCAGACATCATACGCAACAGAATTTTCACTGATACAGCACCTAAGGCAACAGAAACAAAGGAAAAAATGAACACATGGGACATCAAACTTAAAAGCTTCTGCACAGCAAAAGAAACAACCATCAAAATGGAAAGGGAACCCACTGAATGGGAGACCATAATTGCCAATGTTGCATCAGATAAGGGGTCAATCTCCAAAATATATAGAGTGCTCATACAACTCAACAAAAGGCAGACAAAGAACCCAATTAAAAAATGGGCAGAGGACCTTAATAGACACCTCTCCAAACAGGACATACAAACGGCCAAGAGACATATGAAAAAATGCTCAATGTCGCTAATCATCAGAGAGATGCAAATTAAAACAACAATGAGGTATCACTTCACACCTGTCAGAATGGCTGCCATCAACAAATCATCAAACAAGTGCTGGCAAGGGTGTGGAGAAAAGGGGACTCTAGTACACTGCTGGTGGGAATGCAGACTGGTCAGCCACTATGGAAAACACTATGGTGTTACCTCAAAAAGTTAAAAATTGAACTGCCACTTGACCCAGTGATCCCACTCCTAGGAATATACCCTAAGAAGCCTGAAACACCAATCAGAAAGAATATATGTACCCTCGTGTTTGTAGCAGTACTATTTACAATAGCTAAGATCTGGAAACAACCCAAATGTTCATCAGTAGATGACTGGATAAAATAGCTGTGGTACATGTACACAATGGACTAATAAGCAGCTGTAAGAAAGAAAGTTCTCTTATCCTTTGAGATGGCATGGAGGGACCTGGAGAGTATTATGCTAAGTGAAACAAGCCAAGGAGAGAAAGACAAATATCACATGATCTCACTTATTTGTGGAATATAATGAGCTAAACAAATTGATGAACAAAATTGACCCAGAGACATAGAGGTAGGGTACAGACTGAAAAACCTAAGAAGAGGGGGTGTTGGGGGGAAGAGATAAACCACAGAACTTATATGCATATATGCATAACCAATGGACATAGACAACAAAGCTGGGGATGGGGTGGGGGGGATGGGTTAGGAGGACTTCCAAGATTATTTTACAAGTCCAGCATTATCCTGATTCTAAAACCACACAAAGATACTAAACTAAAAGAAAGTTGTAAGCCAATGTTCCTGATGAACATAGATGCAAATATCCTCAACAAAATATGAGCAAACCAAATTCAACAATACATTAAAAAGATTCTAGCCCTGGCCAGTTTGGCTCAGGAGTTAGAGCATCAGCCCATGGACCAAAGAGTCTTGGGTTCAATTCCAGTCAAGGACACGTATCTCGGTTGTGGTTCAGTCCCCAGCCCTAGTCGGGGTCGTGCGGGAAGCAACCAATTCATGTTTCTCTCTCATATCAATTATTCTCTCTCTCTCTCTCTCTCTCTCTCTCTCTCTCTCTCTCTCTCTCTCTCTCTCTCCCTCATACTCTATCTGAAGATAAAATGGAAAAATATCTTCGAGTGAGGATTTAAAAAATTAAATAAATAAAAAGATTCTACACCATGATCAAGAGGAATTTATTCCTGGGATGCAAGGTCAGTAACAATATTCACAAATCAATAAATGTGACACACCACATAAACACAATGAAAGATAAAAATCTTTCATAACAATAGATGCAGAAAATGAATTTGACAAAATCCAGAACCCATTTATGATTAAAAAAAAAAAATCTCAGCAAAATGGGAAAAGAGGGATCATACCTCAACATAATAAAAGATACATATGACAAACCCACAGCTAACATCATAATCAATGGAAAAAAACTAAAAGCGTCTCCCTTAAGATCAGGAACAAGACAGGAATATCCACTTTCATCATTCTTAGTCAACATAGTACTGAAGTCCTAGCAACAGGGATCAGAGAAGAAGGAGAAATAAAAGGCATCCAAATAGGAGAGGAAGAAGTAAAACTGTCACTACTTCCAGATGACATGATACTGTATATGAAGAACCCTAAAGATTCCACTAAACAACTTCTAGAACCAATAAATGAATTCTGTAAAGTTGTTGGATACAAAATAAATATTCAAAATGGGTTGCACTTTTATATACCAATAATAAATTATCAGAAATGGAAATTTAAAAAACAATCCTATTTATATTTGCACCTAAAATAAAAAATAAGCTTTTAGTTTGATGTAGTTCCACGTATTAATTTTTCCTTTGTTTCTCTTGCCTTAGGCATTGTATCAGTGAAAATTTTGCTGTGTGTGATGTCTGAAATTTTGTTGCCTACATTTTCTTCCAGGATTTTTATGAATTCATGAGTCACATTCAAGTCTTTTATCCATTTTGAGTTTATTCTTGTATAAGGTATAAGTTGGTGATCCGGTTTCATTTTTTTGCATGTAGTGTCCAATTTTCCCAACACCATTTCTGAAGAGGCTGTCTTTACTCCATTGTATGCTCTCACCACCTTTGTCAAATATTAATTGAGGATAATGACTTGTGTCCTTACTACCTTATTCTTCTTTTTCAAGATTGCTGTAGCTATTTGGGATCTTTTTTGGTTCCATATAAACTTTTGGAGTGCTTGTTCTAGTTCTGTGAAATATGTCTTTGGTACTTTAATGGGGATTGCATGGAATCTGTAGATTGTTCTGGGTAATATGGACATTTTAATGATGTTAATTCTTCCAATCCATGAACAAGGTATATGCTTCCACTTTTTTATATCTTCCACTATGTCCTGTAGTTTTCTGCAAACAGGTCCTTTACTTCTTTGGTTAAGTTTATTCCTAGGTATCTTAAATTTTTTGTTGCAGTAGTAAATGGAATTTTTTTTTTTTTGGTTTCTCTTTCTGTGTGTTCAAAGCAATGGAAAGGGAACCCACTATATGGGAGAGCATAATTGCCAACAATATATCAGATAAGGGGTTAATTTCCAAAATATATAGAGTACTCATACAACTCAACAAAAGGAAGACAAAGAACCCAATTAAAAAATGGGCAGAGGACCTAAAGAGATACCTCTCCAAATAGGACATACAAATGGCCAAGAGACATATGAAAAAATGCTCAACATCACTAATCATCAGAGAGATGCAAATTAACATGACTATGAGATATCACCTCACACCTGCCAGAATGGCTGCCATCAACAAATAATCACACAAGTGCTGGGGAGGGTGTGGAGAAAAGGGGACTCTAGTACACTGCTGGTAGGAATGCAGACTGGTGCAGCCACTATGGAAAACAACATAGTGCTTCCTAAAAAAATTAAAAATTGAATTGCCATTTGACCCAGTGATTCCACTTCTAGGAATTTATCCTAAGAAGACTGAAACACCAATTGGAAAGAATATATGTACCCCTATGTTCATAGCTGCACTGTTTACAATTGCTAAGATCTGAAAACAGCTCAAGTGTCCATCAATAGATGAGTGGATAAAAAAGCTGTGGTTCATATACACAGTGGAGTACTATGTAGCTGTAAGAAAAATCTCTTATCCTTTGAGACGACATGGAGGGACCTGGAGAGTATTATGCTAAGCAAAATAAGCCAGTCAGAGAATGACAAGTGTCATATGATCTCACTTATTTGTGGAATATAATGAACAAAAAAAGCTGATGAACAAAATAGACCCAGAGACACAGAAAGGAGTACAGTTCAGACTGACAAACTTCAGAGGAATGCGGTGGTGGGGGAGGGATGAGATAAACCAAAGAACATATATGCATGTATGCATAACCAGTGGACATAGACAACAATGCTTGGGGGTGGGGGGGATACGGAGGAGGGTGTCTGGGGGAGAAAAGGAGAAACATCTGTAACAAAAATAAATAAATAAATAGCCAAAAAATAATAATCATAATAAAAAAAATATCTAGGAATAAATTTAACAAAGAAGGTAAAGACCTGTACTCTGACAGTCATAAGACATTGAAGAAGATAACGTTAATGGAAGCACATACAGTACTCATGTTTAAGAAGAATTAACATCATTAAAATGTTCATACAACCCAAAGCAATCTATATATTCAACACAATTTTTACCAAAATACTAAAGATGTTTAAGACTCAAAACCATAAAACTCCTAGAAGAAACATAGTAAACGCTGTGACACTTCTCTTAGCAATATATATATATATAAATATAAATATAAATATATATATATATATATATATATATATATATATATATCCTCAGGCAAGGGAAATAACAGAAAAATGAATAAATGGGACTACATCAAACTGAAATATTTTTCCATCAACAAAACAAACAGACAACCTATTAAATGGGAGAAGATAGTCACCAATACATTGGATAAGGGGTTAATATCTAAAATGTATGAAGAACTTATACAATGCCCTGGCCGGTTTGGCTCAGCAGTTAGAGCGTCGACCTGTGGACCAGAGAGCCCCGGGTTCGGTTCCCACTAAGGGTACATGCCTCGGTTGCAGTTTGTCCCCGGTCCCGGTTGGGGTTGTGTGGGTGGCAGCCACTCGATGTGTCTCTCTCACGTCAATGTTTCTCTCTCTCTCTTTCCTCCTCTCTCCCTCCCGTTCTATCTGAAGATAAATGCAAAAATATCCTTCGATGAGGATTAAAAAAAAAATTTTTTTTGAAGAAAAAAGAACCTATACAACTCAATACCAAAAAGCCAAACAATCTGATTAAAAATAAGCAGAGGGCTTGAATAGATACTTCTCCAAAGAGGATATACAGATGATCAATAGACATATCAAAGGATGCTCAACTTCACTAATCATCAGAGAAATGCTAATTGAAACCACAATGAGATATCACCTCACACCTGTCAGAATAGCAATCATCAATCAAAACACAAACAACAGCCCAGCCAGTGTGGCTCAGTGGTTGAGCGTAGACCTATGTACCAAGAGGTCGCTGGTTCGATTCCCTTTCAGGGCACATGCCCTCGTTGTGGGCCAAATCCCCAGTGGGGGGCATGAAGGAGGTGGCCAATCCATGTTCTCTCTCATCGATGTTTTTATCTCTCTCTTTCCCTTCCTCTCTCTCTATAATCAATAAAGAAAAAAATTGAAAAAAAAAAAAACACAAACAACAAGTGCAGGCGAGGATGTGGAAAAAAGGGATCTCTCAAGCACTATTGGTGGGAATGCAGATTGATGTAGCTGCTATGGAGGTTCCCTGAAAACTTAACATTGGAACTGTCGCCCTGGCCAGTTTGGCTCAGCGGTTAGAGCATCGACCTGCAGAACAGAGAGACCCGAGTTCGGTTCCCGCTAAGGGCACGTACCTCGGTTGCAGCTTGTCCCCGCCCCAGTTGGAGTCATGTGGGTGGCAACTAGTCAATGTGTCTCTCTCACATCAATGTTTCTCTCTCTCTCCCCCCCCCCCCACTCTATCTGAAGATAAATGCAAAATGTCCTCGGGTGAGGATAAAAAAAAAAAAAATTGGAACTGCCTAATGATCCAGTAATTCCACTTCTAGGGATTTATCCAAAGAAACCCAAATCACTAACTTGAAATAATATATGCCCCCCTATGTTCATTGCAGCATTATTTTCAATAGCCAAGATATGGTAGCAACCCAAGTACCCACCCACAGATGAATGCGTAAAAAAGTAGTACATATATACAAAGGAATATTACTCAGTCATAAAAAAGAATGAAATCTTACCACTTGTGATAGCATGGATAGATCTAGAGAGTATCATGCTAAGTGAAATAAGTCAGACAGAAAGACAGATACCATATGATTTCACTTACATGTGAAATCTGAAGGGCAAAATAAACAAAGTAGAAATAGACTTATAGATGTAGATACAGAGAATAGACTGATGTTTGCCAAAGGGGAAGGAAGATGAGGGGCTGGATGAAAAAGGTGAAAGGATTAAGAAGTACAAATTGGTAGTCACAAAATAGTCATGGGGATGTAAAGTACAGCACAGGGAATATAGTCAATAATATTGTAATAACTACATAGGGTACCAGGTGGGTACTTGAAGTATCGGGAGGACCACTTTGTAAATTATATAATTTTCTAAACACTATGCTGTACACCTGAAACTAACACAAAATAATATGGAATGTAAACAGTAATTTAAAAATGAAAAATGTATTGCCCTGGCTGGTGTGGCTCAGTAATTAGAGCATCAGCTCACACACACAAGGGTCATGGGTTCAATATCTGGTCAAGGGCACGTGCCTGGGTTGCAGGTTGGATCCACGGCCCAGGTTCGTGTGGGAGACAACCAATCTCTCTCTCTCTCTCTCTCTCTCTCTCTCTCTCTCCCTCCCTCCCTCCCTCCCTTCCACTCTCTCTAAAAATCAGTGGAAAAAAATATCCTCAGGTGAGGATTAACAAAAAGTATAAATAAATAAATAAATAAATAAATAAATAAGCATATTTAAGGTTTATACTGAGAGATAAATTACATTTTTCTCAAACGTACCAAAAACTATAGATAGTGTACAGATTCATTGCGACACAATTCAAATGAAAGAGCAGATTCTAAATACCTACTCCTGCCTCGCTCTGCATCAGGCTCTGGCATGGGAAGGTGAGTATTCCTCACACTCAAGACCCCAAGCTGCTAAGCTGACAGCATGAGGTACAGAATCCAGTCCAAAGAATGGCATAAAAACAGTTTTGTTTTGTTTTTATTTTATCCTCACCCGAGGACATTTTTGCATTTATCTTCAGATAGAGCGGGAGGGAGAGCGGAGGGAAGAGAGAGAGAAACATCAATGTGAGAGAAGACACATCAACTAGCTGCCACCCACACGACCCCAACCAGGGCCGGGGACAAACTGCAACCGAGGTACATGCCCTTAGCGGGAACCGAACCCAGGACCCTCTGGTCTGCAGGCCTACGCTCTAACCGCTGAGCCAAACTGGCCAGGGCTTTTTTTTTTAATCGTAAAAACAGTTTTTAATTCTTGTTTGTATGGTTCATTTGCTAGCAATAATATGGATCCTACACTGAGCACTGACTACAAGTCAGCTAGGTTTCCTACGTTATCTTATTGAACCTTCCCAACAATGCTTCTGACTGGCATTACCACGCCTTCTTTAAAGGTGAAGCAAGTGGACTGCAAGAGGCTACTTAGTGTCAGGTCCCATACTAGGTCCTAGCGAAGCTGCCTTTCAAATTTACTGTTTCGGTTTTGTTCAATTTCGTTTCAATTTTGAGGCTTGTACTTTCTCATTACAATAAATGTCACCCCTAGAAAATCAATTTATCTTCACATGATTAATCTCATTGTCCTAGATACATTGTGAACTGCAGGTTTATGCTATATTCCAACGAAATGCGTCTTCACTGAGAGGGGTTTATCAGTGGGTATTGTAGGCACAGTGGCTGACTCATCTAAAATATACTCAGGCATTCTCTCATCGATTGTTTCTATCTCTCCCTCTCCCTTCCTCTCTCTCTAAAAATTAATAAAGAAAAAATTTTTAAATATATATATACTTGGACAGACACCATTGACTTCACTCAAATTACAATACAATTGTGTTAGTTGTAAGTGGTTATCTTGTTCAAGATTTTTGTAAGCTGGCAATAATAATTTCTGCAGAATTACATAGCAATTTCTTCTACTTTTTCATCAGAAATTCTCCATCAACATTCTAGGATACCAAACAATGAACAAGAATAATATTTCCAGAATTCACTTCAGTTGTAAATAATACAATCACTGGCTCATTAAATTAGTTGAGAACTCTGTCTGTATCTGTATGACTGTGTATGTCTGTGTCTGTGTGTATGTGTGTCTGCGTGTACGTGTGTTTGTGTGTGTGTGACTGTGTGTGTCTGTGTGTGTGTCTAGGTATGTCTTAGGTTTACAAGCCTCCCAGTGTTTCTTTTTTTTAGAAATCTTTGAGTATATTTCTTTAAAAAGAGTTCTAGATACTCCTGGCCATGGCTTTTAGTCTTTCTATCTTGAACCAAAGTAACTGTTGACTTGCACAGTCTTGTAGGAGGTCCAGGCACTTAATTACTATCCATTATCTACTTTTAGTATCTTCACTCCTCCTGCATGAATTAGCTCCACGATTTCAAAACATTGCTGCTTTCATACAATTTTTCATTTTCTCTGATGTCATCATTTTATCACCAACTTTTTTATCTTTACAGTTCGTCTAAGTTTTATACTTTTAGGGGCAGCATCATTGTAGAAGTACCTTGTTTCCAGCTTAAAATTCAACTCTTGCTTTACTTTGTATTTTCATTTCAGCAAAGTACTTTATTTCTTTTTAAAACATATCAAACCAATCTTTGAAACAAATTTGAAAATGTTTGCTCTACCACATCCTAATTGGTATATACTGGAAATCTGAACACAGTGATAAACATGCCATAGCAGAAGATGCTGTCTAGATATCAAGACGAGTCCTTAAGAACCCTTTCTAGACATGAACCATGAACATTGACTCTTTTCTGGAAAGATTCATGAAGTCATCCAGCTATGGAAAGTGTGCATTCCGTTCAAGGTACTCCAGCCTGTTATGAAACTGTTCAACTCAGTGTCTTCAGGCAGACTTCCTCCACCCGCCAGTCTTTGTTCTACTCAGGATGTTATCTCATCTGATAACTACAGTTAAATTAGGTTGAAATTATCTTTCTTAAACTTTGTTGGCTAATACGTAATACATATGAGTATTCAGGTATTCATTCACCATTTCTCCAGCGATGTGTTTGGAAGATTTTTCCCTGGTATGTTGAGGAGCACCGTTTTTATTTAAGGAGAATTCTCGCATCCCTCCCTTGTGAATTCTATGGATAATGTGTGGTTGACATTTTGAGACAATGTGTTCACATAAAGGGACACAAAAGTGTTAAGAATAGAGAACCTTGAAAAATATACATATGTGTACACACACGCATGCACACACATACAAGGAATAGTGAAAGAATGATGAAATAAAGCTCAGTAAAATCTATATATTTTTCAAACAGGAGACTACAATAATATACTAAATATTGTAGAAATCATAAAAAGTTAGGTTTGGAAGTTTTTTCCCTTCACATTTGTAAATATTAATAATTGGTACAAAGTTATTTAAGAGAAACTTCTGTTGAGTTGAATAAAGCAGATTATACTGCATTTCAAATTATAATATTTAATTGCTAAAATGTTTGACCCTTAGAAATAATCGACAGCAAAGGCAATCAGTGCCCTTTCCATGAACATGATAGAATTTTGAGCAGAATTCACCTGCGCCTCTGTCAGCTGTCTGTTGGCCACACGGTGTGCCACTCACACCTGTGCGTTGTCCCGACCGTAGGCTTCGGGCAGCGTTATTGCTACTGCTGCTTCCCTCATAGACTTCCAGGACAAGTCCACACTCGCAGTAAAATCTGGTTTTCACATTAGATGAAGTTCATCAAAGCTAAATATGTATACTTAGCTTCACCTAACTTTGGTAAATTGGAAATAAAATAATTTAAAAATTAATAAAAATCAACACATTACTATCCAGAGATAACAGTGATTAAATTTTGAAGTAATGCATTCATAATTTTCCCTATATATTTACTCACATTCACATAAGTATATAGGTACTTGATTATATATTCATTAATCATTAAGTTAATGATAGAAAACTTATTTGATAACATACCAATTATCTATACATTTATCATAAATATATACCTATATATTTTACATACAAACTTGCATTATATATAATATACACAAGTTTTTTTGTTTGTTTTTTGTTTTTTTATCCTCACCCGAGGACATTTTTCCATTTTTTGTTCAGATAGAGTGGGAGGGAGAGCGAGGAAGAGAGAGAGAAACATCGACGTGAAAGGGACACATCGAGTGGCCGCCTCCCGCACGACCCAACCAGGGCTGGGGACAAACTGCAACCGAGGTACATACCCTTAGCGAGAACCGAATCCAGGAACTGAACCCGGGTCTCTCTGGACCGCAGGCCGACGCTCTAACCGCTGAGCCAAACCGGCCAGAGCAATATACACAAGTTTTATCTGAATGCTTTCAATATAATGTCATGAACATATTCATTAATTAATTAGAGAAAACTTTGTTCTTAACAGTTGTGTAATGTCATCTCTTGAATGTACTATGAAATACTTGTCCATTCTTTTGAAACACTTTAGGCTTCAAAATGTTTATGCTATTATGTTGCCCTTTTTGTGCTTGGATCTAGACCAGATCTCTGATCATGGCCATGGATTCTGAGATATGGAATTGTTGGGCTTAAAATTAAAAGCATTTCTAAGCTTTTGAAACACACTGCCAATGTGTTTCCAGAAAGCTTTCATCAAATGATCTACCACAGTAACTCCATAGCCTACTGACCCTATTGTCATATTTTACTCTTCTTATTTTATTTATATAACAAATTATTTTCTCAGTTCTAAAACAGTTTTAATCTTTTGACTTCAGTGTGTTAAATGTAACTTGTTGATATTTTCCTCTGTGAATTATAATATTTTGATATATTTATAATTTAGAGTTTTTCTTGAATCTATGTTTTGGTAAATAATGTGAGATAAGAACAAAAATTTTCTCCAAATAATCAGATGATTTTCCCACCACCACTCATCAAACAATCCATTCCTCTTTGGTTTGGTATATTTTCTTTATCACACATAAGCATACATCATACACATACAGAGAAAGAGAGAGAGAGAGAGAGAGAGAGAGAGAGAGAGAGAGAGAGATCCATGCTTCTATTCGTCTGTCTGTTGCAGCTACAATGTTAAACTACAATGATGATTAAATTCAAATGTCATTTTATATCTGATATGGCTGAACTGCCTGTATTCTTATTCTTTTTTTTCTCCCAATTAATTCTATTGTTTTCTGAATGGTATTCCATAACTTTTATTAAGCCCTCACCCCAAGAATTCTCACGAACCTTGTCCCATGGTTAATAATTTCATTAAAACTTTATGTTAATTTGGGAAAGATTAACATCTTTAACATAATTCATTTACTTATTTAAGATTATGGCACATTTCTCTATTCCTTAAAATTTACTTTTAAATTTCTTAGCCAGTTTATTTTGTTCATTAGATTCCACATATAAGTGAGATCATGTGGTACTTGTCTTTCTCTGACTGGCTTATTTCACTCAGCATAATGCTACCAGGTCCATCCATGCTGCCACAAAAGGTAAGATTTCCTTCTTTTTTACAGCCAAGTGATATTCTACTGTGTAAATATACACAGAGTGGAGAGAGACTCATGGATACAGAGAACAGGAATGACAGCTGTCAGAGGGGAGAGGGTTGGGGCTGGGTAAGAAGGATAGAGATTAAGCAAAGAAAAAAAAGAAAGAAAGAAAGACTCATGGACACAGACAACAGTATGGTGATTGCCAGAGGGAAAGGAGTGTGGGGGGAGATAGAAGAAGGTAAAGGAGGATAAATGATGATGGAAGAAAACTTGTCTTGGAGTGGTAAACACAATACAATATACACATGATGTATTGTAGAACTGTACACCTGAAGCCTGTAAAAATTTATTAACTAATGTAACTCCAACAAATTCAATTAAAATTTTCTAAGCAATTTTCTGGTTTTTTTCATGTGTATTCATAGGGGTGCACATATTCTCTCTGATTGGTGCTTCAGGCTTCTTAGGATATATTCCTAGAAGTGGGATCAAAGGGTCAAACGGCAGTTCCATTTCTAATTTTTTAAGGAAACTCCATATTGTTTTCCACAGTGGATGCACCAGTGTGCATTCCCACCAGCAGTGCACTTGGGTGTATTTTTCTCCACATCCTCTCCAGCACTTGACATTTGTTGATTTGTTGATGGCAGCCATTCTGACAGGTATGAGGTGATACCTCATTGCAGTTTTAATTTGCATCTCTCTGATGATTAGTGGCACTAAGCAGTTTTTCATATGTCTCTTGGCCATTTGTATGTCCTGTTTGGAGAAGAGTCTATTCAGGTCATTTGCCTATTTTTTTAATGAGATTGTTTTTCTTCCTTTTGCTGAGTTACATGAGTACTTTATATATTTTGGAGATTAACCCCTTATCAGATATATCATTGGCAAATATGTTCTCCCAGAAAGTGGGATTCCTTTTCATTTTGATACTGGTTTCTTTTGCTGGGCAGAAGCTTTTTAGTTTGATGTAGTCCCATTTATTAATTTTTTCCTTTGTCTTTCTTGCCCTGGGCAATGTATCAGTGAAAATTCTGCTTCATGTGATGTCTAAGATTTTGCTGCCTACATTTTCTCCTAGGATTTTTACAGTTTCATGACTTACATTTAAGTCTTTTATCCATTTTGACTTTGTTCTTGTGTATGGTGTAAGTTGGTGGTCTAGTTTTATTTTTTTGCATGTATCTGTCCAATTTTCTCAACACCATTTATTGAAAAGACTGTCTGCTCTCCATTGTATGCTCTTGCCTCCTATGTCTAATATTAATTGTGCGTAATATCTTGGGTGGATTTCTGTGTTCTGGATTCTGTTCCATTCATCTATATGCCTGTTCTTGTGCCAGTACCAGGTTGTTTTTATTACAATGGTAGTATAACCTGATCTGTTATTGTGATCCATCAAACTTTGTTCTTCATTCACAAATTGTTGTCGCTATTCAGGGTTTTTTTTGGTTCCATATAAACTTTTGGAGTATTTGTTCTAGTTTTGTGAAATATGCCTTTGATATTTTAATAGGGATTATATTGAATCTGTAGATGACTTTGGGTAGTGTGGACATTTTAATGATGTTGATTATTCCAGTACATGAACATGGTATATTCTTCCACTTTTTTATATCTTCCTCTATTTCCTTTTTCAATGTCCTGTAGTTTTCTGAGAACAGGTCTTTAACCTCCTTGGTTAAGTTTATTCCTAGGTATCTTAATTTTTTTGTGTTTCAATGGTAAATGGTGTGATTGTTTGTTTGTTTTTTCATTTCTCTTTCTGAGTGTTCAAATGCCATCAATTTCTGCATATTAATTTTGTATCCTGCTACTTTACCAAATTCATTTATTAAATCAAGTAGTTTTTTGGTGGAGTCTTTAGTGTTATATGTGAAATATCATGTCATCTGCAAATAATGACAGTTTTACTTCCTCCTTTCCATCTTCGGTGACTTTTCCTTTTTCTTCTTGTCTGATCCCTGTGGCTAGGACTTCCAGTACTGTGTTGAATAAGAGTGGTGAAAGCAAGCATACCTATCATTTTCCTGCTCCTAAGGAAAATGATTTTAGTTTTTTCCCATTGAGTATGATGTTGGCTATAGGTTTGTCATATATGGCCTGTATTATGTTGAGATATGATCCCTCTATTATCACTTTGCTGAGCCTTTTTATTAGAAATGGGTGCTGGACTTTGTCAAATGCTTTTTCAACATCTATTGATATGATCATATGATTTTTATCTTTATTTTGTTTATGTGGTGTATCACATTTATTGATTTGCGAATATTATACCAGTCTTGCATACCTGAAATGAATCCCACTTGGTCATGGTGAATAATTGTTTTTAATATATAGCTGGATTCAATTTGCTAATACTTTGTTAAGGATTTTGGCATCTATGTTCATCAGGGATATTGGCCTGTAATTTTCTTTCTTTGTAGTGTCTTCATTTGGTTTCGGAATTAGGATTATGCTGGCCTCATAAAAAAGAGCTTGGAAGTCTTCCTTACTCTTAATTTTTTTGGAATAGTTTGAGGAGGATAGGTATAAGTTCTTCTTTGAATATTTGGTATAACTCCCCTTGAAGCCATCCGGACCTGGGCTTTTATTTGCTGGGAGTTTATTGATTGCAGCTCCCATTTCCTTAGTTTTCATTGGTTGTTAAGGTTTTCTGACTCTTCTTGGTTGAAATTTAGAAGCTTGTATGATTCTAGGAATCATACCTAGGTTGTCCTATTTGTGAGCATATAAGTGTTCATACTAGTTTCTTACAATCTTTTGTAGTTCTGTGGTGTGAATTGTTACTTCACCTTTTTCATTTTGATTTTATTTGTTTGAGTTCTCTGTATTTGTTTCTTGGTGAGTCTGGCTAAAGGTTCATCAATCTTATTTATCTTTTCAAACAACTAGCTTTTGGTTTCATTGATTTTTTTTTTTTTTAATTCTCACCCAAGGACTTTTTTTTTTTTTTTTTTTTTGCATTTATCTTCAGATACAGCGGGAGGGAGAGAGGGGGGAAGAGAGAGAGAGAAACATCAATGTGAGAGAGAGACACATCGACTGGTTGCCACCCACATGACCCCAACCGGGGAGGGGACAAACTGCAACCGAGATACGTGCCCTTAGCAGGAAATGAACCCAGGCCTCTCTGGTCCGAGGGCTGATGCTCTAACCACTGAGCTGAATAGGCCAGGGCAATGTTTCTCATTTTAATTATGATGTGTCTAAGTGTGGGTCTTTGGAGTTCATCTTGATTGGGACTGTTTTTCCTGAACTTGTGTGACTTTTTCCTTCACCAAGTAATGGAAATTTTCTGTCATTACATCTTCAAACATGTTCTCTATTCCTTGCTCACATTCCTCTCCTTCTGGTACCTCTATGATGCAGATGTTTTTATGTTCAATGTTTTCCCAAAGTTTCCTTAAACTATCCTCCTGCTTTTTATTTCTTTTTTCTAATTGCTGCTCATATTGGGTGTTTTTTCTACCTTGTTTTCCTAATCACTCATTCAATCCTCTGTTCATCTAATCCACTTTTAATTCCTTCCTGTGTATTCTTAATGTCAGATATGATATTCTTAATTTCTGACTGGTTCTTTTTCATTGTTTCTATATCCTTTTCAATGCATGTGTAGTTCCTATTAAGTTCCTTGTAATTCGTACTAAGTTCATTGAGCATCCTTATAACCATTACTTTTAACTCTATATCTGATCAATTAGTTGCCTCCATTTTATTTAGATCTTTTTCAAGCAATTCTTCCTTTTCTTTCATTTGGGGGTTTTCTTTTTCTCCTCATTCTAGCTGTCTCTTTGTGTTTGTTTCTGTGTATTAGATGGAACTATTATTCTTCCCAGTCTTCATGGGTTTTCCTTTTTGGTTGTTGTTAATACTCACCCAAGGATATTTTTTACATTAAATTTTAGAGAGGGTGGAAGGGAAGGGAATACATGGGAAGGGAAAGGAGAGAGAGACAGAGAGAAACATCAATGTGTGAGATACACATCGATTATTTCCCTCCCACATGTGCCCCAACTGGTGCTGGGGATTGAACCTGCAACCCAGAATATGCCCTTGACCAGGAATCAAACCCGTGACCCTTTGGTGTGCTGGCCAATGCTCTATCCACTGAGCCACACAAGCCAGGGCATGAGGTGGCCTTTTGTAGAAAGTGTCTTGTGTAGCCTCTTTGATCTTCAGAGCTGAATACTCTATGAATGTTCCTTGTGTGATTTGTAATGGACTTTTCTGTTATAATTAGGTCTTGATTGTTGATGTCTTGTTTGGGGGTGGAGTCTCCCTTCTGGCTTGCTCACTGCAAGGCTCAACCCCTACTATGTTGTGCCAGTTGTTATACATGTGATGACAGAACAAAACAAGACAGAACTGACAACAACATGAAAAACAAAATGACAAGAAAGACTAAAAACAGAAGGAAAAAAAAGGAAGAAAAGAGTTTAAAAAGATTACTAAATGACATGATACCAAAAGAATTAGAGGGGAGGAAAAAAGAACCAAAAATGAGAATATGGAAGCAAGTAAGGAAGAGAAAAGAACTTTGGATCTGCTATTTGTTAAGCTCTCTGGCTTTTACTCTGATGTTGTTGAATATGGCCCCTTGATGTGTTGTTCCCAGGCCTCCAAGGAGGTTCTCTGGTGCAGGCCAATACAACTCTGCCTGGCCCTGGGCAAGCTAGCTGAAGCCCAATAGGGTGGAGCTCCAAGTAGTGTGACATGCATGGCCTCTGTAACCCAGAGGCTGGGTTTGCCTTGGATCTTACACCTTGAATGACCCTGTTCTGAGCTGTTCTCCCTGCTCCCATGAACCTGAACTCTGCAAGGGTATCTGGGTCCTGGCCAGGATGGTTTGAACAGACTCACATTGGTAGTGGTATCCATAGCTTATAGGAGGTGGGTGGGTACTTGCTCTCCTTCCAGTGTCTCAGCTCTAAATGGCTTGCTGGCACCCCCTTGCTGCCATCTCAAGCAAGAGGAGCTTTAAAAATAATAATAAATTAAATGTAAATAAATTAATCAGCACAGCTTGGCACTCCAAACTTCCAGCACTGCTGGCCCTTGCTGGTTGAGGCCTCTGCCCGGGCTCCAACCAGGCTCAATGTCCAAGTCCCCTGTGCTGATAGTCCCAGCTACAGCTGCACAGATTTCCAGCCTAGCACCCTTCCCCTTGCCTTGGGTTACTGCAGGGTGGGGCAGAAGCAGCCGTTCTGCAGGTGGAGGAAAGGGCACCTCCTCTGCACCCCATTTGGGCAGTACTGATCTTCCTTCCTGGGCCCCACTGTCCAATCTGCTCCCTGCTCTCTACCAAAAGTTCCTCCAGTAAATAAAGGGTCCTTCAGTTTCAGGGCTGGGTGTATCCATCAGACCCCTCTTTTGGCCCCAAGCTCCACTGTGTGGCCCCTCCTACAGATCGCATCAGAAGGACTTCTCAGGTGGGATGATGGCAGTACACTCATGCTGTTCCCTCTGGCGAGGTTCAGCCTCACGTTTCTGCTGCTGAGCTCCTGCAGTGCTCTCTGCAGCCTGGGTCTCCTAGGCCGCCTCTCTCTTCCCTGGCACTCCTGGCTCACCCACAGATATGCAGCTTGTTCAGTTTCCATCCAGCCCTTGGTTGAAATGGTGCCCTGGGCCAGGGGAAGAGACAGCCCCGTCCCCAACAAACACCACAGTTCCCGACCCTGACTTCTGGTAGTGGGGCCACATGGCCTGGCCAGCGTGGAGGGTGATGGTAGCACAGAGGGTGGCATTGAGGCCAGACAGTGGTGGGTCACAGTGGCAACATTAGACGTGCTGGGACATGGCAAGTTTGACTTATATTTTAATCACTATAAAATGATTCCCATCTTGCCACTTGTAAAACTTTTTGAATTGTTAAATCTATCTTAACATCCATTTTTATTTGTTCTTATATTATATGAAATACCATGTGAAATATCTTTTTTACTTTCATTTTACCAGTGATTTTGATGGTATTCATCTTGTTTATAATTTAGTTTTCAAAATGTATTTTAAATAAATTTTCTCCATTTACCAAACTCTAAGTTATAATCTGCCTTAATCCCCCCATGCAAATTAAGTAATTTGACACACTTTAATATTTTTATCTTTCCTTTTAAATTCATGATCTTATTACATAAAAACTGAGATTTTTATATTCAGGTTTTCTTTCCTGAATTACCCCTTTTCTATATATGGGTAAATTTGTATTCTATTTGTTAAGAAAAATTAATAAAGAATGGTTAATAAATTTTTATTCTATTTTTCCATATTTATTTGTTTGCTTTTTTTTCTTTTCATCCATAAGTGTTTCACTGTGCAATTTTAAAAGATAAATTTTTAATCATAACTACATAATGACATGCAAATGCAAAATATACTTTAATACAATGTAATAAAAATCTAGTCAGTGTTCAAATTTCAAATTATCTCATAAATGGCATAGTTATTATGAAATTTATAAGAATTTATTGGTTGGAATACATTGAATAAGGATACAAATAAAGCGCATTGTGAATTTTTGCTATATTTCTAAGTCTCTTTTAAACTATCTCCATCATTTATCCCCTCTTTTGCCTTGAAATTTTAGGAAACAAGATTCTTTGTCCCTTGAACTTCCCTATAATCTGAATTTTTCTTAATTGCATGTGTGTGGGGCAGACAGCCATTCCTGTGTCTCCTCTACTGTACATTCTGTAAAATGGAATTTGAATGAAGAGGCTTCATGGGCCTGAGATGTGTTTGAGGATTTTTTGGTGGGTGGGGGCAATATTAATTAAATACGGTGTTGTGCTCTCTTTCCAAGAGGCATAAGATTTCTATTTGTCCCTTTTAAGATGACTTATTTACCTTTCATAGAGTTATTGTTCCGTTTGTTTCTTTTCTTTTTTAATTTTTTATTTCTTTATTGATTTTTAGAGAGACAGGAAGGGAGAAGGAGAGAGAGATAGAAACATCTATGAGAGAGAACATTGATTGGTCGCCTCCTGCATGCCCCCCACTGGGGATCAGGCCCACAACCTGGGCATGTGCCCTGACTGGCAATTGAACCAGCAACCTCTTGGTGCATGGGTCATCACTCGACCACTAAGCCATGCCAGCCAGGCTGCATTTGTTCCTTTTTTTCTTTTTTGTTAATAATCCTCACCTGAGGATATGTTTCTATTTATCTTGAGATAGAGTGGGAGGGAGGGAAAGGGAGAGGGAGAGAGAGAAACATTAATGTGAGAGAGACACATTGACTGGTTGCCTCCCCGCACGACCCCTACCAGGGCCGGGGGTCAACTGCAACCGAGGTACTGCCCTTGACCGGAATCAAACCCACGTCTCATTGATCTGTGGACCAATGCTCTAACCGCTGAGCCAATCCGACCAGGGCGCATCTGTTTCTTTTTTTAAAACTAGCAGGAAGAATACGTGGTTTTAATGTCTGAGCTCCTGAATGTTTCCAAATGGCTTCTTATTGCCTTTTTAATGTGATAGACTGTGTTATTTTTTAATTCTTTATGTTTTAGGTGCAGTTTCCATCCTAAAGCATTGACACCTCCTTGAATTCTAAACTAGGCAAAGCAAGAGACCTGAGTTCTAGTTTTTCTTCCTTTATACACTCAGCCAGTAACTCACTTAACTCTTCTGGGCCTCAGATTCACCTAATCTAAGTTGTAAACACTAAATATCAATTTAACTGAAAAAATGTTATGAATTAAATAGGAGATTGAAGGCAGAGGTGTGTATGTGTATTTGTACATGAATGTTTATGTATATTGCATGTGTGTTTTGGGTGGTAGCTGAGAAGATGAAGAGTATAGAGAAATTGAAATCCACAAATAAGCAATTAAGAAATAGTAATTTAAGCCTATTATTTAAAATATGAAGTTAAACCAACTAAAATGCTGAAAGTGATTCTACTTGAGGAGAAGGGCTTGGCCACAAAATTGAAGGGAGGCAAGACTGCTTTTTATTTTTCGGTATAGCTTTTATATGTACAGATACTACTTTGATTAAAAACTTTTAAGACAATTAAATTAAATTGGAAAAAAAAGAATTAACAATGCATCATAACGACTTGGTCAACTGCATTTGACTCAACCTAGAGTTATGTCCTGGTATGTCCCCTGAGGATCAGAATAGTGCTCCTGTCAAGTGTTTACCTGTGAAATCTATCATACTGCCTATTATCTGGAAGGCATCCAATAAATGTTTGAATTAAGTATGTAAATCTTATTAACAGGAAATGAGCCTTGTTTTTACAAAAAGCAAAAAGTAAATTACAGATCGCTAAAATATTAAAAATAGCATGAATAGAGAGTTTGTATTGAAGCCAGACTTTTTCTAAAATCCATCTTGCTACTTATCATCTGAGTGATATCAAAGATTCCTAAATAATCTAATACTTTAATTTACTTAATTTGATTAAATTATGATTATAATAGTTCATTCATATGGTTGTGAAGATTAATAGGAATTACATGTATCACAGTTTGTGGCTTCTGTATAGTATACATTAAGTAAATGTCAGTTTCCCTTTCCAGAACATCGATAAATGGTATAATGGCTTCAGTAAAAGAAAAATATTTATGGGCTTATATTTCTTGATGAATTAATTTATGGAAAGGAACTAGATAATAAACTAAGTGGTGTAATATACCAAATACACTGCAAAATCAAGGCTAAAAATATAAAGTTAATATGTGCCAATCAACAGAAACAGACACATAAACACTTTCACTAATTTTGCAAATACTCTGGTTCTACACCCAACAGAATCTTAGACTTTAACTGAAGAACAGGTTTTCTCTATGCCTTTACCAAAACCAGAGCTTCTCTCAAGCACTCTTAGTCAAAATCAGCCTAATCAAAGACAAAAATAAAGAAGAAACATACAAAATAAACAGAAATGGAACTCATATTTTTTTAAACCCAAAGCTTGTTCTTACAAAGTTGAGTTCCCTGCTTCACAATTTTGACTATATGCATTGCATGCACCTCCAGGTTGTCCCCTCCAGTGTCAGAGCTATTTCAGGATTTAGAGAGAGTCCTGTGCAAAAAGGAAATGCATAGTTTCAATGGAATAAAAAAAAAATAGCATTCCTTAAATATGTCTCCTATCAATTACAACTCAAGTGTTGATTACAAAAAGAAACAATTTCCCATTCAAGACTGTTTAAATCCGGTTTAGTTTAATGTATTCATCTAATCTGGGTTAATTCTCCAAAGGTCTTTAGCATAGCATGCCAGCTTCCCCTTCGTCAACCTCCACCCCCAAACTCTGAAAAGAACACATATGAACCTGGACAATGCACAATGGAATGAGTGGGGGACAGAAACAAGTGGCTGTTGTGATGCGAGAGTCGAGAGATTCTTGATCAGGCTAAGGGCCTAGGAAAAAGGCAGGCAACAGAGGATGTCAACAAGAGGGCATTGTCTCCTCAGAAAACTGTACTTTGTTCATGAGGAGGACAATAAAAAGCATTGTTGAAATTGCTCCAATTTCCCATAATACAAATGTTATAAAACCAAGAATAGCTGAATGAAATGGCAGTTGATACAGCGGAAAAGTCTAGATTGATGAAGTCTAGTCATGGTCAACAGTTAATTAAATTCAACACACAGTTTTTATCATCCTTGTGCTTTGATTTTCCGGATTTACCTTCTTTGTAGGGAGTTCCTCCTTGGTGTAGTCTCTGAATAATAATAACCTTCTGTTTAGGTGGAAGAAGCAGTAAAGTGGGTCAGTTCGACCATTTTTAGTTAAGACAGAAAAAAAAAGACATCAGAAATACCTTGTTTTTCCAGTGTGATTGTATGAACATGCTTCCTAATCAATTATTAGCTGTAATAAAGACTTGTGCTTGGTCAGCAGAGAAATGGGCATTTTCATATGTGTGTGGGGGGGGGAAGGCTTGGCGAGGGATGGGCTGGGGGAAGGGTTTGGAAAGGGGAGGCAAGAAGAGGCTGCATTTTCTGTTTTATTCTTGACCTATATGAATTTCCTTTCTGGGACTGAACTAGGACACATAGCTACCTGTTCTGAAAGCTGCACCAGAGAGCATCTGTTCTATTCCGATGGTGAGAAAAATCTTTGTGTAGGACTAAATACAGAAACACACGTGCAGCAATAGAAATCCTATATTTTTCATGTCCAAGTTAAAGTGAAGGAATATATCATACGTCAATAAGAATATTTTCTATGTATAACCTTAATATGTCTAAAATAATTTTACTATCGTATACTTAATTCATTTCTTCTTTGAAGCAGGTATGAGAATAATTCATTTTTAACTCTATGTTATGACTAATTTGAATAAAATGTGAGCCAAAAGGATCTCCAAAATAAAAACAAATCTCTGGCAAATGCAAATGGAATACGTTTCACTAGCTCTATAATTTATTTGCTATATCCAAAAAGAGTTGGATATAGCTTCTTCCATGGTTAGCCAAAAATAGATGTTTTAAACTGGTTCAGGTTGATCACCTGGACATGAAAATTGCTATCCTCACCCTGGATAGTTGTGGGAGAAGAACTTGCCAGAGTGTACATCAGCGGGGTAGCGGATTCAAGTCTTTCAGCAGCCCCCTCGTGCTCTTGTATATGGACTTCCTTTGCGTGGGTACACGCTGGGCCACACAGCAAGGTCAAACTGCAGTGACTTAAAAGCTCTCTTCTCTCCCATAAACAAAAACAAAACAAAGCCAACAAATAAAGGAAATCATTTTACTTATGAATTTACATGTTTTCAAGGTTGTCATTATTTTGTGTTATTTCCTCAGTATTAGTACTTCTGATTCGTTCAACAAGTAATCATTGGGTACTATGATAGTGAGGTATACTTCCAGATGCCAGGCAGACAGCAGACAACAAAACACAGACAATTCCTGCCCACGGAAGCATCTAGTGGAGGGAGAGGCAGATCACATCAAATTAACAAATACATATTAAAATTTTAGCATGCAAGTGACAAAAAATTAAATTGGAGTAAAAGGGAGTGAGTGCATAGTGGGAGAAGTCGATATTTTAGATAAGATCTGAAGTAAGTGAGGGTGGGAGACATGATTATGTGCACAGCCCTGAGGTGAGGCAACCCTAAGTGGAAACCCAGTTAGGAAGTGAGTGGGAGAGTAGAAACGATGACTTCAGACAGGAGCCAGCCCCAGAGCACACAGGGCCCTGACTCCTGCTCTGACAGAGATTAGCCATTGAAAGGTTTTAAGCAGAGGACTGGTATAATTTCCTCCATCCAACTCTGGCAATTAGGTCTTTACATGCATCCAAGTAAAAGCTAGGAATAACTGTGGAAGTCACAGGGGTGATGAGAAGTGGTCAGATATTTTTCATATCCATGCTAAAAGATCCTAGGAAATTTGTTCATGGGTTAGAGCAGGATATGAAAGGAAAGGAGGCATCTAGGAAAAGTCATGGCCTGAGCAGCTAGAGGTCACAGTCGCTACTTACAAGAATAGAAAAGATCGTGGGAGGAACAGGCGAATGCCCCTTAGATTTGCAAAGAGATGGAGTACAAGGGAAAGGTCTGAGCTGAAGATAAATATTGGGATTCACTAACTTACAGAGAAGATCAGTGGCCATAAGATAAAATAAAATCTCCGAGGGAATAAATGTAGACCAAGAAGAGTAGTTGGAGGCTCAGCCCCAGGATGTGGTGCAGCTATGGAAATGGGAGATGCCAAAGAACCAGCAGAGGAGCCTGAGAGGAGCCAACAGAGAGGTAGAGGAAATGAGAAAGAATGATTACCCAGAAGACAACTTGACAAAGTGCAAAAAGGAAGAGTGAAGCAAATACTATTGATACAGTAAAATGCAGAATAAGATAAAGACTGAGAATTAGCCATTTGTTGATTAATATAAGCCATTAAATTAAAGTTTATAAATATTTCTATTCCCTGTATATGTGAAAAAGAAAACATCAATTTGCCATGAAGAAAAACGAGTCAAAAGACTTATTAGTGCCCCACCGGTGTGGCTCAGTGGATTGAGCGTCGTCCCAGGGACTGAGAGGTCCCAGCTGGATTCCCAGTCAGGGCACATGCCCGGGTTGTGGGCTCGATCCCCAGTAGGGGGCGGGCAGGAGGCAACCGATGGATGTTTCTCTCACATCAATGTTTCTATCTCTCTCTCCCTTCCTCTCTTTCTAAAAAAATAAATAAAAACATATTTTATAAAAAAGGAAGGAAAATTTTTTAAAAGAACTTATTAGTGTAGCTTAACCAGTGTTAATATGCAGTCTCCTGGTGAACTCTAAAGTATACGTGGTAATGAAATCCCATTTCTATAGGCCAGTCTCACATCAGAAGTGAAATTAGCAACTTGAAATGATTATTTTCTCTCCTGTGAAGATACACTTTGGTGGCACTTCACCAATGCCATTAGCATTTTTCCATCAGCTTCTTAGCAGCATTCAAATAGAAAAAGGCTTCCTTAGAAAAACGTTGCTTCCTTAAGTTACACACGACTACTTCCATCATCAATCAAAACATTGACTGACACACTGAGCTACAAAGAAAATACTTTGGTGTGACATCATCCCTAAGACAGGAAATAGTATCAAGCACACCAAACCACCCCCCACCCCCCAAAATACACACACAGCTTCGTCTGTGCATATTAAATTATTGAGAATTCTGTATTAACTTTTCACATTTTTACCCCATTAATTGTGTGTGTTCAAATCTGTGACATAAAACATAAGATGAAAAGGGAAAGGAAAGCAAGTTATGACCACACTGCTGTATTCGTTCTGATTCTGTGAAGAAACTTTATAATCCTATGGCTTCAAATTATGTGTTATGACAGTGCCAGCAATAAAGTGTCTATTTCACCACTTCAGTGGGAAACTGTAAAGAATGGGATTTAAAATACATAAAAATTCACAGACATTCTTTTAAATGTACAGAAACTACCATCATGTAGTTTTATTTTAATCCAAAAGAAGTTCTGGCAGGGGTCCACTATTGAAATGAAAAAATGTTCTAAGTCAACATGGTTTCCGTACTGTCTTCTGCACAATCTCACTTTATATTTCACCTGTGAGCACAACCAATAAAACAAGTACAATGTGGCAGATAGAAATCCATCTTCCCTAAAGGACTGAATCAAGACCAACAGTTGTGTGAGCTCAGATCTGGCAGAAACTGATACAGGTGCAGAATTTTGTTGTTGTGCTCCCTTAACTAGTGGGTAGGGGTTCTTATTTGGCCCCAACCTGAATCATATGATTCCTCCAAAGTTTTAAGGAAGGAGTCCTGTGCCTAATATCTGGCCATGGGTTTTTCTGTTCCCTTCCATTTTACACAAACAATAGATGGTTGTAAACAGAATGACTATAACTAATTTAATGCTCTTTTAATGTCAGGCATATTTAACACAGGGACTCAAATGGTGGAAGGACATATCTTCAGAGGAATTTCATTTGGAAAAGGAATGTGTTCATGGGCCTTTGGGCTGGTCTTAAAATCAGTGCATTTCTCTGCTTCACACCTGCTTTTTTCTTGAGCTCAACCACATAAGCCAGTGAGTCAGAATTTAAGTCTAGGGGATTCAAACCCCTGGCCAGATCAGATCAGAATGATAATCACTTATTCTAAAACCATGATGCAAGAAGGCCTAGAAAGCTTAGGTACAATCCTTACAGAAATCTCTTTTAATGAGCCTGAATGTAGAGATCTCTCTTTAGAGTTAACTGAAATTAAAACCTAAGATGACTGAAAACCATCTATCCTGTTAATGCTTATTGCTATTTTAAGGATTACGGCTTTACATGAAGAAATAAGAGCTTATTTAGAGTTGGTATCTCAGGATCTCTAGCCTGGTGTGTGTGTGTGTGTGTGTGTGTGTGTGTAAATCAGAACTGAATTGATAAGAGAAGAATTACAGTGCATTTTATTTTACTTCAAACCAATAAAGCCATAGTGAAGGGTCCCTAGTAGTTTGTTTTGTTGTTGGTGTTTTGTTTTGTTTTGAGAAAAGATTATTTATGGGTATGCATTCTTGCCTTGAGCAAATCCATGCATGGAGGCCACATATATATAACTTAGGACATTTATTGCAGAGCTAAAAGTCACAATTATTCTCCAGAGATTTCATCGTGTCAATGATGCCTATAGGCTCTGTGGCCACATAATTCAAACCTTTGCCTCTGTTTTCACATGGCCTTCTCCTTGTACATCTCTGTATCTTCTTATAAGGAAACGTGCCATTGGATTCAGAGCTCACCTGGACAACCCAGGATGATCTTCAAAGACTTTTTCCAAATAACATCGCATGCATAGGTTCTGAGGGTTAAGACTTGGACATATCCATTTGAGGGCCACCATTTAACCCACAACAAATGGATATGACTTTCACAGATGGAGATCGCCAAGGACATAGCTCCAAAATGACTCATAGCACAAAGAAAATGTGACTTTTTTTTATAACTAAACTTTTGCATAAGCAACTACAAGTTTCAATTGAGGCAGAAGGTGACTAAAACACAGGAATTCATCTTCTTGAAGCTTCTAGATATTCTATCCTAGTAAATAGAGAATAATCAAGGAGAAAGACATTTTAAATCCTTATTCTCCCTCCAGCCATCTTCTCCTTTGCACAGTTGATGACAGAGGAAGGGGTGAGTCTTCCATTTTCATTTATTCTGGAAGAAGCGTCCCATCTGACATATATTCTTTTTGCATGGTGATATCTACCCTAATAATAAAATACTTGGAAATAAATTTAATAAAAGTGCAAAAATTGTACCTTGACAACTATAAAACAGAGAAATAAATTAAATAATATATAAATAATAAAATATTCATGGTTTATTAGATATAATATTATTAAAATGGAAATACCCAAATTTATCAATTCAACACATTTAAGTTCAAAAATCTCACCTACATTTATTTTGCAAATTTTGACAACCTGCTATTAAATTAATATGAAAATGCTACAAAACTAGAATAGCCAAAACAATCTTGAAAAAGAAGAACAAAGTTGGAGGATTCCAACTTTTTCTGATTCCATAACTTGTTATAAAACTTCAGTATTTGAGATGTATAGTGCTGGCATAGTGACAGACATATAGTTCAGTAGAATATAATTCAAAGTCCAGAAATAATCTCTTTCATTTATGACTAATTGATTTTCAACAGGATGCCAAAACAGTCAAACGGAGAGAGATTAGTGTTTTCAATAAGTAGTGCTGGGACAGCTTGATCTCTACATGAAAAATAATGAAGTTTGACCTTTTCTTCACAACACACACAAGACTGAGCTCAAAATGGATTATAGTTCTAAATGAAAAGGCTCAGCTATAAACTCTTAAAAGAAAATATAAGAAGTTTTAAACTTGGTTTAGGAAATGGTTTCTTAGTTATACCACCAAAAACTGAAAAGGAAAAGAAAAATAGGCTAACTGTACTTCAAAAAATTAAAAATACTTTTGTGCTATAAAAACTGGAAAAACTTTGTGTGTAAAACATGATCTTTAAAATGGGAGAAATGTTCATAAATTTTATATCTGATAAGGCACATGTATCCAGAATATACAAAGAATTCTTACAACTCATTAATAAAAGATACATAAACCAATTTTTTAAATGACCAACAGTATAAATAAAACTTGTCTTGTTCAAGGTGATATGATTGTCTATATCTATGAATAAAATTCCAAACAGTCAAGGAAAAACACCTCCTGGAACTAGTAGGTGATTATAACAAGGTGGCAAGATACAAGGTTTATATACAAAGTCAATCACTTTTATATACACTAGCAATGAACAAAGGGAATTTGAAATTAAAAACAGAATATAATTTACATTACCACCGAAAAATATTAAATACTTAAGTATAAATCTAACAAAATATGTGTAATATCAACATGAGGAAGACTACAAAACTCTAATGGAAGAAATCAAAGATCTAAATAAGTAAAGAAACATTTTGTATTCCTGGATAGGAAGACTTATATTATTAAGATGTCAGTTCTTATCAACTTAATCTATAGATTCAACACAATCATTATCAAAATTACTGCAAACTTTTTTGAGATAACACCATAGTGTTTTCCATAGTGGTTGCACCAGTCTGCATTCCCACCAGCAGTGTACTAGGGTTCTCTTTTCTCCACACCCTTGCCAACACTTGTTGTTTGATGATTTGTTGATGGTAGCCATTCTGACAGGTGTGAAGTGATACCTCATTGTTGTTTTAATTTGCCCAGTGATCCCACTTCCAGGAATATACCCTAAGAAGCCTGAAACACCAATCAGAAAGAATATATGTACTCCTATGTTCATAGCAGCACTGTTTACAATAGCTAAGATCTGGAAACAGCCCAAGTGTTCAACAGTAGATGAGTGGATAAAAAAGCTGTGGTACATATATACAATGGAGTACTATGCAGCTGTAAGAAAAAAATATCTCTTATCCTTTGAGACGACATGGAAGGACCTGGAAAGTATTATTCTAAGGACACAAGCCAAGCAGAGAAAGACAAATATCACATGATCTCACTTATTTCTGGAATATAATGAACTAAACAAACTGATGAACAAAATAGACCCAGAGTGATAGAAGTAAGGTACAGACTGACAATCCTCAGAAGGGGGTGGGTGGAAGGAAGGGATAAACCACAGAACTTATATGCATGTATGCATAACCAATGGACATAGACAACAAAGCTGGGGACGGGGTGGGGGGATGGGGAGAACGGTGTCAATGGGAGGGGAGGAGAAACATCTGTAACAAAAATAAATTAACTTAAAAAAATCACTGCAAACTATTTTGTGTATATTGACAAGTTGATTCTAAATGTTATATGGAGAGGCAAAAGACCAAGAATACCCAACCCACCAATAAAGGAGAAGAACAAAGTCAAAGGGTTAACTTACTGCAAGACAGAAAATAAATCTACAATAATCAACAGTGTAGTATTGGCAAGAGAACAGACAAATAGATCAATGGAATAGAATAGAAATCCCAGAAATTTACTCACATAAATATAATCACTAATCTTTGACAAAGGATCAAAAGCAATTCAATGGAGAAAGGATAGTCTTTTCAATAAATGACACTGGGAAAACTAGAAAAGATAAAGTGAATCTAGACACAAAATTTGCACCTTTTACAAAAAAATAAGTAAAATCGTAACATAGACATACATGTAAAATACAAAATTGTAAAGCTTCTAGAAGATGACTTAGGGAACAATTGAGGTGACCTTGGGTTTGGTGATGACTTTTTAGATGCAACACCAAAAGCCCAATCCTGGACAGAAAATTAATGAACTGGACATTAACCAAATTAAAAACTTCTGTTCTACAAAAGACAATGTTAAATGAATCAAAAGACGATCCATAGACCCAACAGCCATACTGCACATGAGCTCGTGCCCGCACCACTCAGATCTCCCAGCTGGATACTGGAAATAGCTTTGATGGTTTAGGGTCTCTTTCATTTGATCCCAAGAAATGGACTTTGACTGTTAGACACGAGAATGAAGAGCCCTGGGTTCAGCTTGTCAAAGTCTTGTAACCTGCAAAAACCCTTGGGATGCCCTACAGAGGTGGGGAATGTCTAGCCTGCGGGCCATTTAAGGCCCGCGAAATCAATACCAGCTAACATCACACGCCTCACCAAATTAGCTTGACCAAATGCAACAGGCTAATTTTTAAGTTGATAATTTTGTATGGCCCTCAAATGATGTTATAATATCCAAATGGCCCTTGGCAGAAAAAGAAATGGTTTCCCACCCCTGGATCATTCAATTGAGAATCTGGTGAATATTGAGATTCCAAGATGGCAGTGGATTAAGTGGAAACTACACTGACCTTCCCCCAGGATCAAACTGGAAGTACAACTAACATATAGAAAAATTATCCTGAATAACCAACTGAAGACTAGCTGGAGAGAACCCTTATAACCAAGGACATAAAGTAGAAGCCACATCAAGACTGGTAGGAAATGCAGAGGTGCAAGAGGGCTGGATGGGATCCCACAGTCAGCAGCTGAAGTTCTGGAGGGATATCTAAGCCATGGAGCAGTCCCCCTGAGAAGTCTGGGGTCTAAACCCCAAGCTGGGCTCCTCAGCCCAGAGTAACAGAGCTTGGAAAGGTGCCCACGTAACATCTGGCTGTGAAAAGCACCAGCGGTTCTGTCCAGCAGGGAAAGATGGCTAGAAACACATTCACCCTCTTAAAGGGTCAACACACTAAATTTTGTTTTCAGCCACTCACCTTAAACTCCAGCAGAGGGAGGGCAGAGTGGACTAGAGCTGCATAAGGAGATTCTGTGGTTGGTGGCTCTGGGAAGAGAGTTGAGAGGACAGCCACCAGGATCCCTGTGCTGAGTCATTCCCCCATGCTGCAGAAGCCAGCTATCTCAGGCAGAGCTTTCTGATCAATGCAGCTTTAGCCTTGAGGAAAGCAATTGCCCAACTCATTGAAAACACTCTTGCCCTGCCCTGGGGAGTTTATACCCTGCTGAGGGCTACAGCCTGAGGCTAATGAGCTGACTGAGACCAACAGTCAGTTTGCAGGCAGAGGTGGATCTCTGTGTGTTTGAGACTTTGCCTGACCTGCTCCAGGGGCTGGGGCTAGTAAAAGCAAACCCTGATGAGCACCTTGGTCTTTTCCACATGTTCTCAGTCCCAGCAAAGGGAGATGCACACAGCTGTGGATTGCTGATAGCTGCAAAGAGGGATCCTAGGGCAAGCCACAAATACTGTCTGACACTGGCCTGCACCAGAGACCCTCCAAAGAGAGCCAAAACCATTAAATCCAATGGCCAGCTTCAGACAACAACAGAGCAGGATTTAATAAGCTTCACAAGAAGTACATCCACAAGGAGATATTGGCAGTCTCTAAACCTTGCTGAGATTAATTCTGCTTTGTGTGTTAACCACTTGCACAACAGCATGCACACTGTGTTGTAGGTTGACCCTCACTGTCAGCCAGCCTGAGCATCAAGCCCATGCATGAATGGGCCAAAATCAATCAAGACTCAATTACAACAGGAGGGCCCACAGAATGCATACAAGGGACATGATTACAGCATCCAGGTCTGGCATTTAGGGAGACTGTGCCACTGGGTCCCACAGGTCACCTACTATATAAAGCCACCAACCAAGACTGGAGTCATAGCAGATCTACCTAATACATAGAAACAAAACCAAACAGGCAGCCAAATGGGGAGACAAAGAAACAAGCCTCAAATGAAAGAACAACAGAATTCTCCAGGAGAGCTAAATGAAATCAAGATAAGCAATTTATCAGGTATAGGGTTCAGACTAATGATTATAAGGATGATCAGCAGCACCAAAAAAGATGAAGAAATTATGAAAAACAATCACTCAGAAATGAAGAACGACATCGCAGAAATAAAGAATACACTGGAAAAAATAAACAGCAGATTAGAGGAAAACAATGAATTAGAAGACAGGGTAGAAAAAAATCACTCAATCAGAGAAACAAAAGAAACAAACAAATATATGTGTGTGTGTGTGTGTGTGTGTGTGTGTGTGTGTGTGTGTGTGTGTATACAGTTTAAGGGAAAGTAGGACAACTTGAAATGTACCAATATCTGCATCGTAGGTGTACCAGAGTGTACAAAGTGAGCATGGGATAGAAAACCTGTTTGAAGAAATAATAACAGAAAGAGTCCCTAACTTGGAGAAGGAAAAAGTCATACAAATTCAGGAAGAACAGAGTCCCAAACAAGAAGGAAACAAAGAGATCCATGGCAAGATACATCGTAATTAAAATGCCAAAAATTAAAGACAAAGAGAGAATCATAAATGCAGCAAGAAAAAAGCAATGTGTTGCCTACAAAGAAGCTCCAATAGATGCTCAGCGGGTTTCTCAAGAGAAACACTACAGGCCAGAAGGGAATGGCATGAAGTATTCTAGATAATGAAAAACAAGAATCTGAAACCAAGAAAAATCTATCCAGGAAGGCTATCATTCATAATAGAAGGTGAAATAAAGAGCTTCACAGACCAAAAAAAAAAAAGGCTAAAGGAGTTTAGTACCACCAAACCAACATTAAAGAAATGTTAAAGGGACTGCTGTGATAACAAGAAATAGAAAGAGAAATATAAGCATAAAGAATAAAAATGGCAATAAATAAGTATCTATCAATAATAACCCTAAATATAAATGAATTAAATGCTCTAATAAAAAGACATAGGGTAGCTGAAAGGATAAGAAAATATTATTCACATTCCAAAATGGCGGCAGAGTGAATGGAAGCTACAGAGACCATCTTGCAGGACAAAACTGGAATTACAACTAAAATAAAGACAAATTGTCGGGAAAAAGCAACAGAAAAGCAGCTTGTGAGGACCATATAACCAGGGACACTGAATAGATCCTGGTAGGATTTCAGAGGCGTGAGAGGGGGGCTGGGAGCCCACGAAGAGCAGTGGTCTGAGCAGTGCCCTCAGGGTTAAAATCCCAAGCCCACTCCACAGCGCAAACGGCTGGCACAGAGCGCTAAAATAGCCACAGCCACTCACCTTGGGCTCCAGCAGAGGGAGGGTGGACTGGATTGGAACTGCGTAGGGACACTCGGGATGTGGAGGGCGCTCAGACCATTTTCTAAGTTGCAGCCATGCAAAATAGTGAGCATTTTACTCCTTCCCAGGGCTCTGTGGAGAGGTGGCAGTCCCTCCCTCGGACATTCAACCCCACCCAGGTGGGCCATTGAAATGCAAATTTAAGCTCATTAACAACCAGCATCTGCCCCACCCTCTGCAAATCCTCTTACACTGAACACCTGAGGGATTTTTTCTTTTTTTTTTTTTTTGAATTTTTATTAATTTATTTTTGTTACAGATGTTTCTCCTTTTTTCCCCATTGACACCCTCCTCCCATTCCCCCAACCCCGTCCCCAGCTTTGTTGTCCATGTCCATCAGTTATGCATACATGGGCATAAGTTCTGTGCTTTATCTCTTCCCTCCCACCCCCACCCCCTCTTCTGAGGGGTGTCAGTCTATACCCTACTTCCACATCTCTGGGTCTACCCTGAGGGATTTTTTCATTCAGCTGAGGGCTACAACCCAAAACTCATCAAGTAACTGAGACTAATAGCGTCCAGGAAAAAAGCTAGATGATAACTAAACCTTTCCTGGGCTTGCAAATCTATCCAGGAAAGTAAGACTTGACAGTGGTGTTTAACGTGGGTCCTCCCACATTCATCCAACCCAATAGAGGGAGCCACAAACAGCAGAACACCAACACCCACAGGGAAAATTTGGCAGGCTCCAAAACCCACTGAGATAGCCAAAATGGTGAAACAAAGAAACAAATCCCAAATGAAAAGACAAGAGAACTCTACCCAAGATGAGATAAATGAAATGCAATTAAGTAAGTTATCAGAGGTAGAATTCAGAGTCATGATCTTGAGGAAGCTCAACAGCATGAGTAAGGACATCAACACCATGAGTAAAGACATAGAAACATTGAAAGTCAACCAATTGGAAATCAAGAAGCACCAAGAAGAAATGAAGAATGCCAAAGCAGAAATAAAGAACACATTGGAAGGACTAAACAGCAGAGTAGAGGAAGCTGAGGACCGGATCAGTGAATTAGAAGACAGGGTAGAAAAAATCAACCAATCAGAAAACCAAAAGAAAAAAACAATTTAAAAAAAAGGAAGACAGCTTAAGAGAAATGTGGGACAACTGGAAACATAATAATATATACATCATAGGAGTCCCCGAAGAAGAAGAAAATGAATAAGGATTAGAGAATATATTTGAAGAAATAGTGACACAAAACTTCCCTAATTCAGTGAAGGAAGAAGGCATTCAGGTATAAGAAGCACAGAGAGCCCCAAGTAAGAAGAACCCAAACAGGCACACACCAAGACACATAGTAATTAAAATGCCAAAAATTAAAGACAAAAAGAGAATCCTAAAGGCAGCAAGAGATAAGCAACAGGTTACCTACAAAGAAACCCCCATAACGCTATCAGCTGACTTCTCAACAGAAACACTACAGGCCACAAGGGAACGGTATGAAGTAATCAATGTCATGAAAAACAAAGATCTGAATCCAAGACTACTCTTCCCAGCAAGGCTATTATTCACAATAGAGGGTGAAATAAAGAGCTTCCTAGACAAAAAAGGCTAAGGGAATATATTAGCACCAAACCAGCACTGCAAGAAATGTTGAAAGGACTGCTGTAATTAGTAGAAGAAATAGGAAGAAAAATAGAACCACAAAAAAATGATAATAAATAAGTACATATCAATAATCACCTTAAATGTAAATGGATTGAATGCTCCAATAAAAAGACACAGAGTAGCTGACTGGATAAGAAAGCATGATTCACATATATGTTGTTTACAAGAGACCCACCTCACAACAAAAGACTCACATAGGTTGAAAGTAAAGGGATGGAAACAAATCTTCCAAGCAAACAGAAAGGGAAAAAAAAAGCTGGGGTAGCAATACTCATATCTGATAAATTAGATTTCAAATTGAAGACCATAACTAGAGACAAAGAAGGCCACTACATAATATTGAAAGGGTCTATCCAACAGGAAGATATAACCTTGGTAAACATATATGCACCCAATATAGGAGCACCAAAATATATTAAAAATCTTCTGGATGACTTCAAAGGAGAAATCTACAACAATACAATCATAGCAGGAGACTTGACATCACTGGATAGATCATCTAGACAAAAAATTAACAAGGAAACAGAAATTCTAAATGAAGCACTAGACCAAATGGATTTAATAGGTATATACAGAGAATTACACCCCAAAACTGCAGAATTCACATTCTTCTCAAGTGCACATCGGACATTCTCAAAGATAGACCACATGATAGGACACAAACTAAGTCTCTACAAGTTCAAGAAGATTGAAATCATATCAAGCATCTCAGGTCACAATGATATGAAACTAGAAATCAATTGCAACAAGAACATGCAAAGACATTTGAGGCTAAATAGCATGTTATTAAACAATGAATGGGTCACCAAGGAGATCAAGGAAGAAATTTAAAAATTCCTGGAAACCAATGAAAATGAACACACAACAACACAAAATCTATGGGATGCAGCAAAAGCAGTTCTGAGAGGGAAGTTCATAGCACTACAAGCCTACCTCAAGAAACAAGAAACATTTCTAATAGACCATCTAACCTCACAACTTAAAGAATTAGAAAGCAAACAAAAAGAAAACCCCAGAGCAAGTAGAAGGAAGAAAATAGTAAAGATCAGAGCAGAAATAAATGACATAGAGTCCAGAAAAACAATTCAAAGGATCAATGAAACAAACAGCTGGTTTTTTGAAAAGATAAACAAGATTAATGGACCCTTAGCTACACTCACCAATAAACAAAGAGAGAGAACCCAAATACACAAAATCAGAAATGAAAGAAGAGAAGTAACTGACACCACAGAAATACAAAGGGTCGTTAACAAATACAATGAACAATTATACACCAACAAATTGGACAATCTAAGCAAAATGGACAAATTTCTAGAAACACATAATCTCCCAAAATTGAACCAGGAAGAGATAGAAAACTTGAACAGACCAATAACAACTAAGGAAACTGAAGATGTAATCAAGACTCTCCCAGCAAACAAAAGCCCAGGCCTGGTCGGCTTCACAGGGAGTTTTAGCAAACATTCAAAGAACTAACACCCATTCTCCTCAAACTATTTCAAAAAATTCAAGAAGAAGGAAGACTTCCAAACTCGTTTTATGAGGACAGCATAATTCTAATTCTAAACCCAGAAAAAGACACTACAAAGAAAGAAAACTACAGGCCAATATCCCTGATGAACATAGATGCCAAAATCCTTAACAAAATACTAGCAAATCGGATCCAGCAACACATCAAAAAAATTATTCACCATGACCAAGTGGGATTAATCCCAGGGATACAAGGCTTGTACAATATTCGCAAATCAATAAATGTGATACACCACATAAACAAAATGAAAGATAAAAACCACATGATCATATCAATAGACACTGAAAAAGCATTTGACAAAATCCAGCACCCATTTCTGATAAAAATGCTCAGCAATGTGGGAATAGAGGGATCATATCTCGACATAATAAAGGCCATATATGAAAGACCTACAGCCAACATCATACTCAATGGGCAAAAACTAAAAGCATTTCCCTTAAGAACGGGAACAAGACAGGGATGCCCACTTTCACCACTCTTATTTAACATAGTACTGGAAGTCTTAGCCACAGCAATCAGACATGAAGAAAAAATAAAAAGGATCCAAATGGGAAAGGAGGAAGTGAAACTGTCATTATTCACAGATGACATGATATTATACATAGAAAACCCTAAAGACTCCATCAAAAATCTACTAAAATTAATAAATGAATTTGGCAAAGTAGCAGGATACAAAATTAACATCAAGAAATTGACGGCATTCTTATACACCAATAATGAACTCACAGAAAGAGAAACTAAAAAAAAATCCCATTTACCAACATGGCAAAAAAATTAAGATACCTAGGAATCAACTTAACCAAAGAAGTAAAGGACTTATTTGCAGAAAACTACAGGACATTGAAAAAAGAAATAGAGGAAGATATAAAAAAGTGGAAGCACATACCTTGTTCATGGATTGGAAGAATTAACATCATTAAAATGTACATACTACCCAAAGCAATCTATAGTTTCAATGGAATCCCCAGCAAAATATCAACGACATATTTCACAGAACTAGAACAAATGCTTCAGAAGTTCATATGGAACCAAAAAAGACCCCGAATAGCTACAGCAATCTTGAAAAAGAAGGACAAAGTAGGAGGGATCACAATAGCGGATATCAGGTTATACTACAAAGCTACTGTAATCAAAACAGCCTGGTACTGGCACAAGAACAGGCACATAGATCAATGGAATAGAACAGAGAATCCGGAAATTGACCCAAGACATTATGCTCAATTAATATTTGACAAAGGTGGCAAGAGCATACAATGGAGTAAAGACAGCCTCTTTAATAAATGATGTTGGGAAAATTGGACAGCTACATGCAAAAAAATGAAACTAGACCATCAACTTACACCATACACAAGAATAAACTCAAAATGGATAAAAGACTTAAATGTGACTCGTGAATCCATAAAAATCCTAGAAGAAAATGTAGGCAACAAAATTTCAGACATCATACGCAGCAGAATCTTCACTGATACATCACCTAAGGCAAGAGAAACAAAGGAAAAAATGAACACATGGGACTACATCAAACTCAAAAGCTTCTGCAGAGCAAAAGAAACAACCATCAAAGCGGAAAGGGAACCCACTGTATGGGAGAGCGTAATTGCCAATGATACATCAGATAAGGGATTAATTTCCAAAATATATAGAGTGCTCATACAACTCAACAAAAGGAAGACAAAGAACTCAATTAAAAAATGGGCAGACAAACTGAATAGACACCTCTACAAACAGGACATACAAATGGCCAAGAGTCATATGAAGAAAGGCTCAACATCACTAATCATCAGAGAGAAGCAAATTAAAACAAAAATGATAACAATACCAGATATCAGATTATAATACAAAGCTACTGTAATCAAACCTCACCTCACACCTGTCAGAATAGCCACCATCAACAAATCATCAAACAACAAGTGTTGGCGAGGGTGTGGAGAAAAGGGGACTCTAGTACACTGCTGGTGGGAATGCAGACTGGTGCAGCCACTATGGAAAACACTATGGTGTTACCTCAAAAAATTAAAAATTGAATTGCCATTTGACCTAGTGATCCCACTCCTAGGAATATACCCTAGGAAGCCTGAAACACCAATCAGAAAGAATATATGTACCCCCATGTTCATAGCAGCGCTATTTACAGTAGCTAAGATCTGGAAACAGCTCAAGTGTCCATCAGTGGATGAATGGATAAAAAAGTTGTGATACATATACACAATGGAGTACTATGCAGCTGTAAGAAAGAAAGATCTCTTATCCTTTGAGACGACATGGGAGGACCTGGAAACTATTATCCTAACCAAAATAAGCCAAGCAGAGAAAGACAAATATCATATGATCTCACTTATTTCTGGAATATAATGAACTGGCACAAGAACAGGCTGAGGAACAGGGTAGTCCCAGAGAAGTGGAAGTAGGGTAAAGACTGACAATTCCCAGAAGTGGGGGGGAGGGGAGCAATAAACCACAGAACTTATACGCATGTACACATAACCAACGGACATGAACAACAAAACTGGGGATGGGACAGGGAGGGAGGGGGAGGTGGGAGTCAATGGGGGATAAAGGAGAAACATCTGTAACCAAAATAAATTAATATAAAAATAAAAATAAAAAAAGTTTTTTTAAAATGTCCATATTACCCAAAGCTATCTATAGATTCAATGCAATCCCCATCAAAATACCAGTGACATATTTCACAGAACTAGAACAAAGACTTCAAAAGTTCATATGGAACCAAAAAGACCCCGAATAGCCACAGCAATCTTCAAAAAGAAGGACAAAGTAGGTGGGATCACAATATCAGATATCAGGAACCGGGTAGACCCAGAGATGTAGAAGTGGGGTACAGACTGACAACCCTCAGAAGAGGAGGTGGGGGGAGGGAAGAGATAAACCACAGAACTTACATGCATGTACTCATAACTGATGGACACGGACAACAAAGCTGGGGACGGTTGGGGGGGATGGGGAGGAGGGTGTCAATGGGGAAAAGAGAAACATCTGTAACAAAAATAAATTAATAAAAAAAGAAAGAAGGACGGAAGGAAGGAAGGAAGGAAGGAAGGAAGGAAGGAAGGAAGGAAGGAAGGAAGGAAGGAAGGAAGGAAGGAAGGAAGGAAGGAAGGAAGGAAGGAAGGAAGGAAGGAGAGCGAGAGAGAGAGAGAGAGAGAGAGAGAGAGAGAGAGCGAAGGAGAGAAGGAGAGAAGGAGAGAAGGAGAGAAAGAAAGAAAGAAAGAAAGAAAGAAGGAAGGAAGGAAGGAAGGAAGGAAGGAAGGAAGGAAGGAAGGAAGGAAGGAAGGAAGGAAGGAAAGAAAGAAAGAAAGAAAGAAAGAAAGAAAGAAAGAAAGAAAGAAAGAAAGAAAGAAAGAAAGAAAGAAAGAAAGAAAGAAAGAAAGAAAGAAAGAAAGAAAGAAAGAAAAAAAGAAACCGTGATAGAGTGAAGGCACGAACGTCGAAGCGCAAAGTGGCAAGGGATAACTGTATTATGCGAAGCAAAATAAGCCAATCAGAGAAAGACAAATACCACATGCTCTCACTTATTTGTGGAATATAATGAACAAAAAAAGCTGATGAACAAAACAGACCCAGAGACATAGAAAGGAGCGTGGTTCAGACTTACAAACCTCAGAGGAGGGGAGCAGGGGCTAGGGATGAGATAAACCAAAGAATTTATATGTGTAACCATGGACATAGAGAACAATGCTTGGGGTGGAGGGCAGGATAGGGAGGAAGGTGTCTGGGGGGGAAAGGAGAAACATCTGTAACAAAAATAAATTAATTAATTTAAAAAAAATTTTTAAAGATCAAAGTGGAAATGCATGACATAGAGACCAAAAAAAAAAAAAAAAAAAAAAAGATCAATGAAACTGAAAAGATAACCAAGATTGATGAGCCTGTAGCCAGACTCATCAAGAAACAAAGAGAGAGGAACCAAATAAATAAAATCAGAAACAAAAGGGTTGAGGTAACAACTGACACCAAAGAATTACAAAGATTGTGAGAAAATATTACAATCAACAATATGCCAACAAATTGGACAACCTGGGCAAAATGGACATATTCCTAGAAACATAAAATCTCCCAAAACTGAATCAGGAAGAATCACAAAAACTGAAAGACCAATAACAACGAATGAAATTGAAGTAGTAATCAAAAATCTCCCAGCAAACAAAAGTCCTGGATAGACAGCTTCACAGGGTAGTTTTACTAGACATTCCAGGAACTATCACCTATCCTACCCAAACAATTCCCAAAAATTCAAGAGCTATTTTGATGAAACCAACATTGTCCTAATACCAAAACCAAATAAAGATACAATAAAGAAAGAATATTATTGGCTAATATACCTGATGAACATAGATGCCAAAATTCTCAACAAATATCACAAATTGGATCCAGAAACATATTTTAAAGTTTATTCGCCATGACGAAGTGGGATTTATCCCTGGGATGCAAGGCTGGTACAATATTCGCAAATCAATAAATGTGATACATCACATTAACAAAATGAAGAATAAACGTGGTACTTGCTTCCTCCCACAACCACATCAAAATTACCACTAAACTGCAGAACAACCATGATTCAGAACTGCCTGAAGTCAAGCTAAATGGAAGTCCTATAAGTACAAAATTTAAAAATAAGCTTCATCAAGACTGGTAGGAGGAGCAGAGACATGTTCGGCCTGGTCCTATATCCATGTGTGGCAGATAAATAAATCAGGAGGCAGCCCAGCCAGTATGGCTCAGTGATTGAGCATCAACCCATGCACCAAGAGGTCACTGGTTTGATTCCTGGTCAGGGCACATGCCCAAGTTGTGGGCCAAATCCCCAGTGGGGGGCATTCAGGAGACAACCAATCGATGTTCTCTCTCGTCGATGTTTCCATCTCTCTCTCCCTCTCCCTTCCTGTCTCTCTAAACAATAAAGAAAAAATTTTTTTAAATCAGGAGGCAATCAGGAAGAATATATGAACCCCTAAGTTCAAAGCAGAGCTATTTACAATAGCTAAGATCTAGAAACAGCCCAAATACCCATCATAGATGAGTGGATAAAAAATTTGTGGTACATTTACACAATGGAATACTATGCAGCTGTTAAGAAAGAGAGATCTCTTATTCTTTGAGATGACATGGAGGGACCTGAAGAGTATTATACTAAGCAAAATAAGCCATTCAGAGAAAGACAAGTACCACATGACCTCAATTATTTGTGGAACATAATGAACAAAATAAGCTGTCAACCAAAAATGATCCATAATCATGGAAGTAGAGATCAGACTGACAAACCTCAGAGGGAAGAGAGAGGTGGGAAGAGATAAACCAAAGAACTCATATGCATATTTGCACAACCAATTGATATGGACATTAGGCTGGGGAAGGCAGGAGGGGGCTAGGAATGGGAAGGAGGGGGTCAATACCGAAAAAAGGGGGGATATCTGTAATACTTTCAACAATTAAAAAATCAGGAGGGACACCTCGGCTGGGAAGGTCCTCCCTGAGGAGTGAGGGGGTCCCTGTCCCACACCAGGACCCCCAGCTCAGGGTTCCAGTGCCAGGAAGAAAAGTCCCCATAACTTCTGGCTGTAAAAACCAGTAGTAATTGAGGATGAGGGAGGCTGAGGCTTCTGGAATCCCAGGCAGTTCTTCTAAAAAGAATCAGGCATGGGCTTAACTTGGCCTCACTCCCTCCAGGCTGCAGCATGAGGGAGGTATCTTGAAAGGCACCAGAGATATACAGGGAAGAAATGAGTTGTTTGGCATCAAGGCAAAAGCTGGAGAGGCAGCTTTCTCCCAGACAGACATGCAGGCCGTTGTTTCTTTGGTGAGCCCTCCCCCCATGGGGCCAGCAGACAGACACCATATCTGGTACTCTAGCAACCTGGTTCACACTGTTTGCCTGACCCTGGTGATTCCCTGATGCCCCGCCCCAGCCCAAATTTGGGCCCACCCAAGCTGTTTCCAGTGGCTTTACCATAGGATTGGCCTGTCTTGACTCCTGCTTCAGATTTTCCTAAATTCTCTCAAACAGTATCTGGCATCAGCAAGCCGCATACCTCTTGCTAAGTGGCCTCAGGCCCGGCACTAGAAGCAGCCAGCCTTAGTTCATAGTTTGGCTTTACCTGGGCACCTCCAAGCCCAGCACAAGAAGCAGCCATCTGCAGATCACTTTGTAGCTTTTACCTTGTGGCCCCAGGTAGAACACAAGCAGTGGCTGACCTTGCCCACAGCCAGCACACCCAGTGGACAGCTTCAGACCACATCGAAGCACCACCACCCAACAACCTTCACAAGTGCCACACTCAAAGAGTGCACTCAGTGAGTACCAGAGCCCTGCTGAAGTAAGTCTTGCTCTGTGTGGTGGGCCCTGCACAGCTGATCATTCATGGTAGTCAGAGGTCAGTGGTCAATGGGCACAGCCCGTCCTCGAAGCTGATCAGCCTGAGTAAATCCCTCCCACTGATGTGCCAACAGCAATCAAGACTCAATTACAACAGAGGGTGTACAGTCCGCACAAGGGGTGCCCTCAAGGGCCCAGATGGGATGATCAGGGAGGCTGTCCCACTGGACCCTTCAGGACACCTACTATAATAGGCCACCCTATGAAGCCTAGGAGACATAGCAACTCTAATACATAGAAATAAACACAGGGAGGCAGCCCAAATGAGGAAACAAAGAAACATGTCCCTGATGAAAGAATAGAACAAAACTCCAGGCAAAGAACTAAACGAAACAAAGATAAGCAATCTAACAGATGCAGAGTTCAAAACACTGCTTACAAAGATGCTCAAGGAACTTAGTGGGGACATCAAGAGCATTAAAAAAAAAAAACAGTCTGAAATGAAGGATGTACTAATTGAAATAAAGAATAATTTGCAGTGAATCAATAGTGGAGTAGGTGAAGCCGAGAAGCAAACCATTGATTTGGAATATAAGGAAGCAAAAAACCACCCAATCAGAAGAGCAAAAAAAAGAATCCAAAAGAATGAAGATAGTGTGAGGAGCCAGTGGGACAATTCCAAGCATACCAATATTAGCATTATGGGGGAGCCAGAAGGAGAAGAGAGAAAGCAAGAAATTGAATGCATTTGAAGAAAACAATGACAGAAAACTTCTCTACCTTAGTGAAGGAACAGACATACAAGTCCAGGAAGCACAGAGAGTCCCAAAGATGAACTCAAAGAGGCCCACACCAAGACACATCATAATCAAAATGCAAAAGGTTAAAGAAAAAGAGGGAATCTTAAAAGCAGCTAGAGAAAAGCAGTTAGTTACTTTCGAGGTAGCTCCCATAAGACTGCCAGCTGATTTCTCAAAATAAACTTTGCAGCCCAGAAGGGAGTGGCAAGAAACACTCAAAGTGATGAAATGCAAGGGCCTACAACCAAGATTACTCTGTCCTGCAAAGTTATCATAGAATCGATGGACATATAAAGAGTTTCACAGACACTAAAAAGCTAAAAGAGTTCATCACCACCAAACCAGTATTTTGTAAAATGTTGAATGCTCTTCTTGAAGATCAAAAATATGAACAATAAAATGGCAATAAATAGCTATCAACAATTGAATTTACAAACAAAATGAACAAGCAGAACAGAAACAGATTCAGATACAGAGAACTTTTTGTTGGTTGCCAAATGGGAGGAGGATAGGTCAAAAATGTGAAAGGATTAAGAATTACAAATTGGTTGTTAGACTGATGAACCTCAAAGGGAAGGGGTTATGGGGGTGAGAAGCGATTAACCAAAGAATTTATATGCATATATGCATAGCCAATGGACACAGACAGTAGTGTGGGGATGACAGGAGGGGGCAGGAGTGGAGAAGAGGGGTTAATGGGGGAAGGAAAGGGGGACATTTGTAATAATTTCAACAATAAAGATAAGTTTTAAAAAATGAAAGATAAATATCACATGATCATATCAACATATTCAGAAAAAGCATTCAACAAGATCCAGCACTCATTGTAGATTAAAACTCTCAGCAAAATGGGAATAGAGGGACCATACTTCAACATAATGAAGGTCATATATAACAAACCTACAGCCACCATCATACTCAATGGGCAAAAACTAAAAGTGTTTCCCTTAAAAACAGAACAAGACAAGGTTGTCTGCTTTCACCACTCTTATTCAACATAGTACTGGAAGTCTTAGACACAATAATCAGACAAGAAGAAAAAATAAAAGCCATCCAAACTGGAGTGAAAAAAGTAAAACTGTCATTGTTCACAGATGGCATCATATTGTACATAGAAAACCCTAAAGACTCCACCAAAAAAAAAAAAACACTAGATATAATAAATGAATGCAGCAAAGTAGCAATATACAAAATTAAGATCCAGAAATTGATGGCATTTTATACACCAATAAGGAACTCTCAGAAAGAGAAACTAAAAAAAAATATCCCACTTACTATTGCAACAAAAAATATTGATATACCTAGGAATAAACTTAACCAAGGAGGTAAAAGACATGCACATGGAAAACTACAGGACATTGCAAAAAGAAGTAGAGGAAAATACAAACAAGTTAATCATATACTGTGTTCATGGATTCATGGATTAGAAGAATTAACATCATTAAAATGTCCTTATTACCCAAAGCAATCTATAGATTCAATGCAATCCCTATTAAAATACAAACAACATATTTCACAGACCTAGAACAAATACTCCAAAAATTTATATGGAACAAAATCCTGAATACCCTCAGCAATCTTGAGAAAAAAGAACAAGGTAGGAGAAATCACAGTACTGGATATCAAATTATACTACGAAGCCATTGTAATCAAACAGCCTGGTACTGGCACAAAAACAGGTATATAGATCAATGGAACAGAACAGAAACACCAAAGCTCTACTCTAGCCATTGCACTCAATTAATATTTGATGAAGAAGGCAAGAGCAAACAATGAAGTAAAGGCAGTCTCCTCAATAAATGGTGTTGGAAAAATTGGACAGGTACATGCAAAAAAATAAAACTAAACCACCAAGTTATCCCATACACAAGAATAAACTCAAAATTAATAAAAGACTTAAATGTAAGTCATGAAACCATAAAAATCCTAGAAGAAACCATAGGCAGCAAAATCTCAGATATCTCATGTAGCAGAATTTTCACTGATACATCACCTAGGACAAGAGAAACAAAGGAAAAAAATAAACACATGGGACTACATCACACTAAAAAGCTTCTGAACAGCAAAAGAAGACATCACAAAATGAAAAGGGATCCCACTATGTGGGAGAACATATTTACCAATGATATATCTGATAAAGGGTTAATTTCCAAACTATATAAAGAACTCATGCAACTTCACAAAAGGAAGAAAGAATCCACTTTAAAAATGGGCAGAGGACCTAAATACACTTCTCCAAACAAGACATACATTTACACAACAGAATACTATACAACTGTAAAAAAGAATGAGTTCTTACCTTTGAGACAGCATGGATGGACCTGGAGAGTATTATGCTGAGTGATATAAGCCAGTCAGGGAAAGACAAGTATCACATTATATCCCTTATATGTGGAATCTAATGAACAAAATGAACTGATGAACAAAATAGACCTAGAGACATGGAAGCATGGAACAGACTGAGGAATCTCAGAGAGCATGGGTGGGTGGAGGGGCAGGAAAAGATTAACCAAAGAACTTACATGTATATATGCATAACCCATGGACACAGACAATAGTGTGGTGAAGGCCTGGGCAGGGGTGGGAGTGGGGTGGAGGGAGTCAGTGGGGGAAAAGAGAGAGAATATCTGAAATACTTTCAATAATAAAGATAAATATAAATAAATTTTTAAAAATTTTTAAATACAGTCCATAGACTTTTAGAAAAATTTTGCAAAACATATTTGATAAAGGACTGGTATCTAAATTATACAAAGAACTCTTAAAATTCAACAATAAGAAAACAATCAACCCAGTTTTAAAAAACAAGTAAGTCTGGCCAGTGTGGCTCAGTGGTTGGATGTTGACCCATGCACCAAGAGGTCTCCAGTTCAATTCCTGGTCAGGACACATGCCCAAGTTGTGGACCCAATCCCCAGTGGGGGGTGTGCGGGAGGTGGCCAGTTGATGTTCTCTCTCATCGATGTTTCTATCTTTCTCTCCCTCTCTCTTCCTCTCTCTCTAAAATCAATAAAGGAAAAAAATTTTTAATAAAAACAAGTAAAAGATTTGAACATACACCTCATTAAATAAGATATAGAGATTGAAAAATAAGCAGATGTAAAGATGTTCAGTGCCAATTACCTGGAGGGTTCAAGAAAGTGGCTCTTTCTACTAATGCCTCCTAGAACCAAACTGGAAGTTACAGCTAAATCAGGAAATAATCACCATGAAATACTGACTGGATACTATCTGAAGAGGGGACTTTTTTTTTTTTTTTGTCTTTTTTTTATTATTAATTTATTTTTGTTACAGATGTTTCTCCTTTTTTCCCCATTGACACCCTCCTCCCCATCCCCCCACCCCATCCCCAGCTTTGTTGTCCATGTCCATCAGTTATGCATACATGCGCATAAGTTCTGTGGTTTATCTCTTCCCTCCCCCCCAACCCCTCTTCTGAGGGGTGTCAGTCTATACCCTACTTCCACATCTCTGGGTCTACCCTGTTCCTCAGACTGTTATGTTCTTTATATTCCACAAATAAGTGAGATCATGTGATATTTGTCTTTCTCTGCTTGGCTTGTTTCACTTAGGATAATACTCTCGAGGTCCCTCCATGTCATCTCAAAGGATAAAAGATCTTTCTTTCTTACAGCTGCATAGTACTCCATTGTGTATATGTACCACAACTTTTTTATCCATTCATCCACTGATGGACACTTGGGCTGTTTCCAGATCTTAGCTATTGTAAATAGTGCTGCTATGAACATGGGGGTACATATATTCTTTCTGGTTGGTGTTTCAGGTTTCTTAGGGTATATTCCTAGAAGTGGGATCACTGGGTCAAATGGCAATTCAATTTTTAATTTTTTGAGGTAACACCATAGTGTTTTCCACAGTGGCTGCACCAGTCTGCATTTTTTTTTAAGTGGGTTTTGTTTTTTTGTTGTTGTTTTTTAAAGAGTCCGTAAGGGAGAGGGAGAAAGAGAGAGAGAAACGTGAAAAAGAGACAAATCAGTTGTCTCCTGTACACACCCTGACCTGGGATTGAACCTGCAACCTAGGTGTATACTCCGACAGGGAATCAAACCTGTGACTCTTTGGTCCACAATATGACATTCCAACCATCTGAGCCACATTGGCCAGGACTGAAGAGGAGACTTTTAACCAGGAATTGCAGAAGCCACCTCAAGACTGGTAGGAAGAATGGAGTCAGGAAAGGTGTTCACTGGCTTCCACAGGTGGTAGGCTGAGGTTACAGCAGGATATCTCAGCTGTAGGAGGTTCCTCCTGAGAAGCATAAAGTGTAGACCCCAGACTGGGCTCCCCAGCCTGGAGGCCAGAGCCGGGAACAGGCACCCACATAGCATCCAACTGTGAAAGGCACTGGGGAGTCTGTCCACCAGGAGATGTGGAGCCCGCTAGAGTCAAAGCCACCCATACAAAAGGCCAACATGCAAAATTTTTATTCCCAGCCACTCTGGCTCCACCAAAGGGAGGGCGGTAAGGTCTGGAGTCACCTGAGAAGTCTGGGGTGGCTGGCTTTAGGGAGAGACATGGGGTAATGGCCACCAGGATCCCTGTGCTGGATCAGATCATCCTCCCATACCACAGCAGCCATTTTTCTTGAAAGAGGCAATCCCATCCAAGAGGCATCAGCCTGGAGAAAAGCAATTAACCCACCCTCTGGAAACCCATTCACCTCACCTTCTGGAATCCCACTTTCCTCAACCTGCATTTTAAGTTCCTCTGAGTAGTCAGAGGCATAGACTGGGGCTTAGAAGGCTGGGCAGTCTCAGGGGTTATCAGTGATTGACTATAGGGCAAAGCCATTTCCCTCCACTTTTCAGAGAACCTCATGGAAATCCAATAGAAACACCCTCCTCAGCTTCTAGAAGACACGATTTCTGGACTCCATAGGCTCAACCCACCTGACTGCTAGGTGCTCTGCCCTTCCAAGAGCAGGTAAAAATCTAGGTCAGACTCAGATGTGTGGCTTGAGGACAAGGAAACACACCCACCACCTCCTATAAAGTCTGAATGGTACCTCCTCCTCACAGAAGATCCAGTGGCCCCATCCACATGATTCCACCAGAGGCTTGATCAGAGACTAAGCCTTTCCAGTGACTAAGCCTGGCAGCCAGCCAGAAGGTGGAAGCAGATCCCAGGGTTTCTCGGGATGTTTGCTGACCTGCCCCTGGGCCCTATGCCAGTTAAAGTCAGTCTTGGGAGTGCAATTTGGCCCTTCCCCTCTCACAGCTAAGCCCAGTAGAGGGAGCCACAAACTGGGGATCACTTGTAGCTTAAAACAGGTTGCTGAGGGACAGGCATGGACTGCATCTGACATTGGCTTGAACCAGAGAACCTACTGGGAGGCCCGGAAACTGCACGTCAAGTAGCTGGCTTCACACGACACAAAAGTAGGATCCAACAAGCTTCACTTATTTCTTTACTATTCTTTTCTTTATCTTTTTATTTTTCTATTTTTGTTGTTGTTCTTGTTTTCTTCTCTTTTGTCCTCCCTATATCTGTTCTCTCTCTTTGCTAATCTAGTTCTATTTTCTTTTCTTATACTTTTTTTCTGGGTTTTTTCCCTAATAAAACTTTATTTTTTTCCCTCAATGGTTCATATTTATTTTACTTTCTTTTTTCTTCTCTTATTCTTTATTTTTTTTTTCTTTATTATTTTTGTCTCTTTTTTTTCTTTTCTTATTTTTGTTGTTGGGGGTGTTGTTCTATTTTTTGTTTCATTTTGTTTTGTCTTGTTCTGTTCTGTCAGCACCTATACAACAGCTTGCATGAAGTTGACAAAGTTGAGACTCACAGACAACCAGCCTGAGGGTCGATACCACCCACAAACAGGCCAACATCAATCAAGACCCAATTATAACAGGAGGAAAAAAATAGCCCACACAAAGAACAGTCTTAGAGCATCCACCTCAGCAGATCAAGAAGACTATGCCACTGAGTACCACAGGACAACTACTACATAAGGCCAACAATGGAGACTGGGAGTCATAGCAGACCCATCTAATACATACAACAAAAAACCACAAAGAGAATTCCAAAATGGGGAAACAAAGAAATAGGCCCAAATGAAAGAACAGGAGAGAATCTCCAGAAAAAGAGATAAATGGAATGGAGACAAGCAATTTATCGGGTATAGAGTTCAAAGTAGAGGTTATAAGGATGCTCAAGGAACTTAGTGAGAATTATAAAGAACTTAGTGGGAGCTACAATAGCATGAAAAATGTCATAGAAACCATGAATAAGAACCCGTCAGAAATGAAGAATACCATATCTGACATCAAAAATACACTGAAAGGAATTAAAAGTAGGATGGATGAAGCAAAGGATCAAATCAGTGATTTTGAAAAGAAGGTATAAAACAACACCATCAGAGCAGGAAAAAAAGAACTTAAAAGAATGAGGATACTTTAAGGGAAGTTTGGGACAATATGAAAAGTAATAACATATGTATCATAGGGATACAATAAATAGAAGAAAATGAGCAAGTGATAGAAAACCTGTAAAGAAATAATAACAGAAAACATCCCTATCCTAGTTAAGAAAAAAAGTCACACAATTTCAAGAAGCACAAAAAGTCCCAATCAAGATGAACCCGAAGAGGCCAACACCAAGACACATCATAATTAAAACTGCAAATGTTAAAGATGAAGAGAGACTCTTAAAGGCAGTAAGAGAGAGACAATTATCTATAAGGGAGTTCCTATAAGACTTATCAGTGGATTTCTCAATAGAAACGCTTCTGGCAAGATGAGATTGGCATGAAGTATTCAGAGTAATAAAAAGCAAGGACATGAATCCAAGACTACTCTATCCAGCAAGGCTATAATTTAAGATTGAAGGCAAATTAAAGAGCTTGCCAGACTAAAAACAAGCTAAAAGAGTGCACTGCCATGAAATTAGCATTGTAAGAAATGTTAAAGGGACTGCTTTAAGAAAAAGAAGAAATAGAGAGAAAGCAATATAGTCATAAAGAAAATAAGCAATAAATACATACCTATCATTAATAACCTTAAATGTGAATGGATTAAATGCTCCAATCAAAAGGCAGAAGGTAGTTGAATGGATAAGAAAATATGACCCATATATATGTTGACTACAAAAGACAACAAAAGATTCACACAGGCTAAAAGTGAAGGGATGGGAAAAAAAAATTCCATGTAAATGGAAACAAAAAAAGCTGGCTTAGCAATGTTATAGCTGACAAAATAGACTTCAAAACAGAGTCCACTTGAGACCACATAGATGGACCTTGAGAATATTATGCTAACTGAAATAAGTCAGTCAGAAAAAGCTAAGAACCACATGATTTCAACCATATGTGGGGTATAAAACTGAAACTCATGGACACAAACAGCAGTGCAATTGTTGCCAAAAGGAAGGGAGTTGAAAGGTGGGGAGTGGATGGGGCCTAATATATATGGACAGAAGATGATTTGATTTTGGGTGTTGGATACACAGTACAATATACAGATCTAGTATCATAGAAATATACACTTGAAACCTATATGATCCTGTTAACCAATGTCACCCATATAACAAGCCACAAGACACAGAAGGTAACTACATAATATTAAAAGGATCAACCAAACAAGAGGACACAACCCTTATTAACACATATGCAACCAATATAAAATATATTTTAAAAATCTTGATGGACTTTAAAGAAGAGATCAACAGCAATACAATAATAGTAGGAGACTTTAACACCCCACTGTCATCAATGAATAGATATTCCAGACAAAAAAATCAACAAGGAAACAATGACCTTAAACAACCCACTAGATCAGATGATTTAACTGATATTTACAGAACATTTTATCCCAAAGCAACAGAATATACATTCTTCTCAACTGCACATGGAACATTCTCAAAGACAGACCACATATTAGAATGCAAAATAAGACTTAACAAATTCAAGAAGATTTAAATCATATCACATATCTTCTTGGATCACAAAGGCATACAACTAGGAATCAATGACAATAAAACCATTCAGCACATGAGGATAAAAACCATGTTATGATACAATAAATGGGTTACCAATAAGATCGTGGAAGAAATTAAAAATTACATGGAAACAGCCCTGGCTGGTTTGGCTCAGCGGTTAGAGTGTCGGCCTGCGGTCCAGGAGAGACCTGGGTTCGGTTCCCGCTAAGGGCACGTACCTCAGTTGCAGTTTGTCCCCGGCCCTGGTTGGTCATGCGGGAGGCGGCCACTCGATGTGTCCCTTTCACGTCGATGTTTCTCTCTCTCTCTCTTCCTCTCTCTCCCTCCCACTCTATCTGAACAAAAAATGGAAAAATGTCCTCGGGTGAGGATAAAAAAAAAAATTACATGGAAACAAATGAAAATGAACACACAACCCAAAATCTATGGGACACAGCAAAAGTAGTCCTGAGAGGGAAGTTCATCGAATTACAGTCCTAACTCAAGAGGCAAGGGAAATCTCAAATAAACAATCTAAACCTATACCTAAGAGAACTAGAAAAAGACCTGAGGAAGTAGAATGACATAGAAACTAAAAAAAAGACCAATGAAACCAAGAACTGGTTCTTTGAAAGAATAAACTAGATTGAAGAACTTGTAACCAGACTCATCTAGCAACAAAGAGAGAGGCCTCAAATAAATAGTCAGAAATGAAAGAGGAGAGGTAATAACTGACATCACAGAACTACTACAAATAACTTTATTCCAACAAAATTGACAACCTGGGCAAAATGGGTAAATTCCTAGAAACATACAATCTTCCAAAACTCAATCAGGAAGAATACGGAAATCTGAATAGACTGATAACAACTAATTAACTTGAAGCAGTAATCAAAGAACTCCCAGCATATCCCTGGCCAGTTTGGCTCAGTGATTAGAGCATCAGCCCATGGACCAAAGGGTCGCAGGTTCGATTTCTGATCAAGGGCATGTACCTGGGTTGCAGTTTCGATACCCAGTCCCAGTTGGGGTTGTGCAGGAGGCAACCATCAATGTGTCACTCTCACATCAATGTTTCTCTCTCTCTCTCTCTCTCTCTCTCTCTCTCTCTCTCTTTCTCTCTCTCTCTCTCTCTCTCTCTCTCTCTCTCTCTCTCTCTCTCTCTCTGCTCTCTCCCTCTCTCTCTCCCTCCCCCCCTTCCACTCTATCTAAAAATAAATCAATGGAAAAGTATCCTCAGGTGAGGATTAACAGAAAAGAAAGAGAGAGAGAGAAGAAAGAAAGAGAGAGAGGAAAGAGGAAGGAAGGAAGGAAGGAAGGAAGGAAGGAAGGAAGGAAGGAAGGAAGGAAGGAAGGAAGGAAGGAAGGAAGGAAGGAAGGGAAGGAAAGAAAGAAAGGAAGAAAGAAGAAAGAAAGAAAGAAAGAAAGAAAGAAAGAAAGAAAGAAAGAAAGAAAGAAAGAAAGAAAGAAAGAAAGAAAGAAAGAAAGAAAGAAAGATTGATTCCCAAAACACAAAAGTCCTGGAGTGGATGGCTTCACAAGTGAATTTTACCAAACATTCAAAGAAGAACTAAGACCTATCTTCCTCAAACTATTTCAAAATATTCAAGAGGAAGAAAGATTTGCAAGCTCTTTTTACAATGCCAGCATTATCCTAATATCAAAACCAAAGACACTACAAAGAAAGAAAGTATAGATATCCCTGATAACATAGATACTAAGATCCTCTACAAAATATTAGCAAATCGGATCCAGCAATATATTAAAAAGATCATACACCATGATCAAGTGGGATTTATTCTGGGGGTGCAAGGTTCATACAATATTTGCAAATCAATAAATGTGATTATTAAATAAACAAAAAATAAGCACATGATTATACCAATAGATGCAGAAAAGGCATTTGATATAATCCAGCACCCACTTATGTTAAAAACTCTCAGCAATGTGGAAATAAAATGATCATACGACAACATAATAAAGACCATTTATAAAAAAGTACAGCCAACATCATACTCAGTGGGCAAAAACTAAAAGAATTTCCCTCAAGATGAGGAACAAGACAGAGATATCCACCTTCACCACTCTAATTCAACAAAGTACTGGAATTCCTAGCCACAGTGATCAGAGAAGAGGAAACAAAAGGCATCCAAATTAGAAAGGAGAAAGTAAAACTATTATTATTCACAGATAACATGATACTGTACAAAGAAAACCCTAAATAGCCCACAAAAAAACTAGCAGATCTAGTAAATAAATCGGCCAAGTACAGGATAAACAATTAATACCCATTGTCCACGGCATTTTTATGCACCAATAATGAACTGTCAGAAAGAGAAACTAAGAAAAAGATTCTATTTACTATTCCACCCCCCCCCCCAAAAAGTTATCTAGGAATAAACTTAACCAATATGGTAAAAGATCTGTACTCGGAAAACTATAGAACACTGAAGAAAGAAATAGAGGAAGATACAAACAAGTGGAAGCATATACCTTGTTCATGGATTGAAAGAATTAACATCATTAAAATGTCCATACTACCCAAAGCAATCTATAGATTCAACACAATTCCTTTTAAAGTACCAATGGCATGTTTCAAGGATCTAGAAAAAATATTCCAAAAATCTATATGGAACCAAAAATGACCCCAAATAGCTGCAGCAATTTTGAGAAAGAAGAACAAAGTTGGAGGGATCACAATACCAGGTATCAAACTATACTACAAGCCATTGTAATCAAAACAGTCTGATACTGGATTAAGAACAAGCATATAGACCAATGAAACAGAACAGATAGCCCGGAAATGAATTCACGCCTTTATAGTCAATTAATATTTGACAAAGGAGGCAAGAATAGACAATGGAGTAATGACAGTCTCTTCAATAAATGGTGTTGGAAGAATTAGACAGGTACATGCAAAAAAATGAAACTAGACCACCAACTTACACCATACACAAGACTTAAATGTAAGTCACAAAACCATAAATATCCTAGAAGAAAACAGTCAATAAAATCTCAGACATCTCTCACAGAAATATTTTTGCCAATATGTCTTCGAGGGCAAGGGAAACTCAGGAAAAAGTAAACAAATGAGACTACATCAAGCTGAAAAGCTTCTGCATATCAAAAGTAACCATTAAAAAATGAAAAGAGAACCCACTATCTGAGAGAACATACATTATTGCCAATGCTACAGCCAATAATGGGTCAATTTCCAAAATATATAAAGAACTTATGCAACTCAACACCAGGAATACATACAATCCAATTTAAAAATGGGCTGGTGATCTGAATAGACACCTCTCAAAAGAGGACATGCAGATGGCCAATACACATAGGAAAAAATACTTATCAGAGAGATCTAAGTTAAAACGACTATGAGGTATCACCTCACACCTGCCAGAATGGCTATTGTCAATAAATGAACAAAAAAAAAAAAATGCTGGCAAGAATGTAGAGTAGCCCTGGTCAGTTTTGCTCAGAGATTCCCGGGTTCGGTTCCCGCTAAGGGCACGTATCTCAGTTGCAGTTTGTCCCCTCCCCAGTTGGGGTCATGTGAGTGGCAACCACTCGATTCGTCTCTCTCTCATATTCATGTTTCTCTCTCTCTCTCTTCCCCCCTCTCTCCCTTCTGCTCTATCTGAAGATAAATGCAAAAATGTCCTCGGGTGAGGATTAAAAAAAAAAAAAAGAATGTGCAGTAAAAGGAACCCTAATGCTCTGTTGGTGGGAATGTAGACTGGTGCAGATAGTGTGGAAAAGATTATGGAGATTCTGCAAAAAATTAAAAATGTAACTGCCTATCAACCCAGCAATTCCACTTCTGGGAATATATCCTAACAATCCCAAAACACCAATCAGAAAGAATATAGGGCCCAGCCGGTGTGGCTCAATGGTTGAGTGTCGACCCATGCATCAAGAAGTCACCAGTTCAATTCCCAGTCAGGGCACATGCCCAGGTTGTGGGTCAAATCCCCACTGAGGGGCATGCAAGGAGGCGGCCAATCGATGTTCTCTCTCATCGATGTTTCTATCTCTCTCTCCCTCTCCCTTCATCTCTCTCTGGAATCAATAAAGAAAATAAAAATTTTTTTAAAAGAAAGAAAGAATATATGCACCCCTATGTTTATAGCAACATTGTTTACAATAGCTAAGATCTGGAAACAGCCCAAGTGCCCATCAGCAGATGAGTGGATAAAAAAACTCTGGTACATTTACACAATAGAATACTACGCAGCTGTAAAACGAAGGATCTCTTACCCTTTGCAACAGCATAGATCTACCTGGAGAGTATTATGCTGAGTGAAATAAGCCAGCCAGTGAAAGACACGTATCACATGATCTCACTTACATGTGGAATCTAATGAACAAAATAAACTGACAAAAAAAGTAGAACCAGAGGTATGAATACATGGAACAGACTGACAGGGGTCACAGCAGGTGGGGTTGGGAGGGTACTGGATAAAAGAAGGTGAACAGAGTAGCCAAAGAACACATATGCAAAGTACATGGACACAGACAACAGAGTGGTGAAGGCCAGGGGAGGTGTGGCAGGTGGCTGGTTGGAAGTGGGCAAAGGAGGGAGAAATGGGGGACATCTGCAATAGTGTCAACAATAAATAAATAAATATATATATATTAAACTTTTTTTTAAATAAAAGCTTATTACTTGGAAAGATAGAAAGGTGTTCAACACCATAATAGGAAATTGTGAATTAAAACAACATTGATATATCACTATTCACTTATTAGAATGACTAAATCTCCAAACATTGGCAGTACCAAATGCTTGACAAGCTGTGGAGCAACAGTAACTCATTGATTGCTAATGAAAATGTAAAATGCCACAGACACTTTTGAAGATAACTGAAGAGTTTTTTCCAAAACTAAACGTATTACTGTCATACAATCCAGAAATTATGCCCCTTGGTATTCACCCAAATGAGTTGAAAACATATGCCCACAGAAAAATTAATAACCTGCACATGAGTGTTTACAGCAGGATTACTCATAATTGCCAACATTTAGAAGCAACAGAGATGTATTTCAATAGGTGAATGTATAACCAAACTGGTATATGCACACAATAGAACATTATTTAGTGATTAAAATAAATAAGCTAGCTTTGACAAGTTTGGCTCAGCAGTTAGAGCATCAGCCTGCAGACGGAAGGGTCTCAGGTTTGATTCCCGGTCAAGGGCACATACCTGGATTGCAGGTTCAATCCCTGGCCCTGGTCGGGCTTGTATGGGAGGCAACCAAACGATGTGTCTCTCTCACATTGATGTTTCTCTCCCTCTCTGTCTCCCTCCCCCCTTCTACTCTATCTAAAAAAAAAAAAAAAAAAATCAATGGAAAAATATCCTTGGGTGAGGATTAAAAATAAATAAATAAGCAAGCTATCAGGCCATGAAAAGACATGGGTAAATATTAAATTCATATTGTTAAGTAAAATTAAAAACACCAGAAAGAATACATACTGTATGCCATACATATGTTTAACTATATGACATTCTAGAAAAAGCAGGACTGTGGAGATAGTAAAAATATCAGTGATGCCAAAGAGTCAGGGATCGATAAGAAGCGGAGAATAGGTAGAGCCCAGGGGATTTTCAGGGCAGTGAAACTACCTTTATGTTCCTGTGAGGATGGATACGTGTCAATTACACTTGTAAAAATACATGGCCTGTACAACACAAACCTTGACCCTAATGTAAACTATGAACTTTAGTTAATGATAATGATATTAGCTCACCAATTACATCAAATATACCACACTAAAGCAATATATTATTAATTGGGGGAACTGTGTGTGTGTGTGTGTGTGTGTGTGTGTGTGTGTGTGTGTGTGGTGGGAAAGGGGAGTGCATGAGAAATCTCTACTTTCTCAGTTTTTTGGTAAATCTAAATTTTCTCTAAAATATAAGCTCTATTAATTTTTTTCAAAGGGGAAAGTAATGAACAGACATTTATCAAAGGAAGATAAACAAATGAGCAATAAGTGAGTAAAAGACGCTGAACATCACTAAACATCAGGGAAATGCAGGTCAAAATCCTGAGATCTCACTTCACACCAGTAGAGTGATCCTAGTAAGTAAGACAGGCAGTGCCAAGCGATGGTTCCATGTGGAGAAACGGGAGCCCTCATGTTGCTGGTGGCATCATAAGACGGTACAGCCACTTTGGAAAATAGTTTGGTAGCTCTTCACAAATATAATGACAGAATTAATTACCGGGTGCCCCATTAATTCCTGGGCATATGCTCAAGAGAAATGAAAATATATCCACACAAACTCTGGTACATGAATATTCATAGCTGCATTATTCATTATAGCCCAAAAGCAGAAATAATTCCATTACAATCAACTGATAAGTGGATAAGCAAAATTTGATATATTCATACAACGGCATATCATTCAGTGATGTAAAAGGGAACATGGATTAACTTTAAGCACACCATGCTAAGAGAAAGAAGCCAGACACAAAAGACCATAAAATGCATGAAGCCATTCAGGCAAATGCACAGAGAGACAGTCAATCAGCGACTGCGCCGGCAGGAGGGGAGGGTGCGAGCAGCCGCCCACGCGTGCCGTGGTTCCGAGGGGCGGGGTTCCGTCCGAGGGGGCAAAATATTCTGAACTTACACTGTGGTGATAGTTGCACCGCTTGAATATACTAGAACACATTGAATTATACACTTTTTAAATAGTTGTTTGCCTTTAAATAGTACATTAGAGCCCTGGCTGGTTTGGCTCAGCGGCTAGAGCGTTGGCCCGGGACCAATGAGTCTCGGGTTCGGTTCCGGTCAAGGGCACAGTACCTCGGTTGTGGTTTGGTCCCTGGCCTGGTCAGGGTCCTGCGGAAGACAGCCAGTCGATTTCAAAAAAAAATAGTACATTATATATTAGATTGTCATTCTTACTTGTTTTCCCATTTGAGTCTCCCATTAAAGTTGAGCATCAATCACCTCATTTTGCACAGACATGCGCTCCAGTTGGTTCGGCCAGTCAGTGACAACCCGCTGCCTCCGCGACCTCCCTCCTGCGTCCGCTGCTCCGTCCTCTCTCCTCACAACAGCAGGCTGGGGCGCACGGCCAGCCTAGAGTCTCTAGTTTTCTTCTTACTGCACCTAGGTCCCTGGCAGCCACCATGTGACTGTTCATTCAGGCTGAGATCAGTTTTGATCTAGTATATACAAAATGGCAATATCGGATTTGGAAGGAGGCGTGTTGATAACCGACTTTGTTCTTATTTGAATGTCTTAAAAAGCTATGTATGTGGGTCAGTGTTAATCCGTCAAGAAATACTGAAGAACTTCTGAAGGACATTCCAAATTTTTAGAAATAGTCCTCTTTCTGAAACCATCGTTTAAATTTTCATTTCAGTGTTTCACCTAAGCAGACTTGCCAAGGAGATCCAGCTGGACAATCCTCAATTTTAATTTCTCTAAAGTGAAATTTTCTCATAAGTGAAATGGAGATGACTAAGGTGTGTCCTTATTAGGTTATTGTGATGATTCCATGTAACAGAATATGTAGAAGATTATCACAGAAAGAAAAGGGAAAGAAAAACAACCTGTGAACGGTTAGTGGGTGAGAAAGCTACAGAGAGCGGCTGCAGGGCCCCAGTCATGCAGGATAAGTGTAAGCTAGTGAGTTCCTGAACTGGGTACTGGAGACAGAAAGGGAAAATGTGCAACAGAGAAGAAAAGTATTTTGAAGGTCTATCAAAAAACTTGATAACATTTCAGAGAGATGGACAAGGGAATGGGAGAAATCAAAGTTGATCCCAAGATTTTTGAGCCAGAATAAACAAGACATTGACGCTGCCGTTAAGTAGAAACTGAGCTCAGGAATTTCTCTCTTCCGCTGGATTTTGTTCAGTGGGAGTGGAAAACTGAAATAAACTTGAGAAGAATCTATAATCAAATGGTCTTTGCTCCCAAATAAAAATAGATTTAACGACTATTTGTTAAATGAATAAATAAATCCGCTGTCATCACTAATAGCTCTTGCAACTTGCTAGCTCCTTTGAAGATTTTTTTTTTTTAATTTCTACATGCAGGCTTAGCCCAAAATAATCTGGAAAAGGAGATCTCTTAAAAACAGGTAACGTCTCTAAACTTGGATGAGAGAGAACAGCAGGCAATTTGTGCTTTCTGACAGAGTCTTAGAAAATTGAATATGGACTGAATATAAGATAATATGAAGGAATTGTTCATTTTTGGTGGTGTATACTGAAGTATTATATGTGCTTTTTGAAATAATTCAGCAAAAAGGAAAGAGAGAAAAGGGAAATGAATCTATAAACAAAATCTTGTAAATTGTTGATTTTGGGTGATGGGATTATATTAACCCTTTCTTTACTATTATTTATTTTCTTATAAAAAGAAAATAAATAACAAATATGAAGACCAAAAATCAAGCTATTTTGAATGGTGAAACAAAACAGCTGAAAAACCTTGAAAGTGCCCACTTTCAGAATGCTTGCTAAATCAATCATAAACATCATATGCTTTGAGCCAGTTAGTCTGATTTGTGTTGCTTGTATTTGAACACATTGAAATCAATACACCTCGTCCCAATACATTTTTATGCTATTGAGAACACATTCCTATTATAAAGTACATATTTACGGTTTTTAGAGCTGACTATAATATGAACACTTAATATTAACAGAGCATAGTTCCTTTTAAAATTGTAGTGCTCTTTCAAATGGTTCACTGAGTATTCTATACATCCAGCTCATTCTAAAAAAGTAATCAAGCTTTTTCTATATGTACAATATTGTAAGATTTGGGAAAAAGAGAAAATAGTCAAAAAATCTGTATGGAAGGAAATGAGCAGCTTAGGGAAGTAAAATAAATATATATGCACATGAATATTTTAGCTGGTGTGAGCTTCAGCTCAGAGACAGTAGCAGGAAAAGCCATAATCTATTTTCATAGCTAGAGGTATATTCAAAACAAAAAGAAATGTCAGTGTCCTGTTTCTCATTAGATATTTACAATTTAAGCTACATAAAAAAAAAAAAGCTTAGTTTGACTATTGAAATTATATTTTAACATAGCTAGGAGCGTGCTTTACTTCATGTTATTTTTAAGTAAACATGTGTAGTACCTATGAATATGCCTGCTTCCTTCAATTAATGAAAAGTGTAAGTTTGATAATGATTTTCCGTGGATTAAAATGACTAAGTATTCATACCTAGTGGCAAAAAAAAGCTACCTTTCTCAGCAGGTTAAGTTTCTGTCCAAGAGATTTTATTTTACTTTCCACTTAAACACTATGTAGTTCAGTGAAATGGCAAGTAGTCTATCGTATATTTTTCTGAATTTCATCAACCACCATCCAGTTCATAAAGATTTTAAGTATCTTCACTTAGAACTCTTAGTTATTTTAATATATCAATACTCTTTTTGCCCACATTCAAAGAAAATCGATGGTTGCGCTGGGATTTTGTTTTTATAACAAACTAAAGTAATCAAAATAAATGTACTTCTCTTTGAGATTATTTTTAAACTTCAATAAATAAATATTCAAGGAAATTTAATTTTAATAAACTAAAACAGTTCAAATCTGCTTCTTGTCTTTTCTGAACAAGGACTACTGAGGTACAGGGAAGTGTACATGTGACTCCGCGCGGCTCCGACGGCAGCGTGGGCAGGACGAGCTCTGTCTACCAGCGCACTCTCCTGCGACCTTCCGAGGAAAATAATCCAGCTAATTTGAATGCCTTGAAATATTTGCTTTATTGCAAATCATAAAATCAGATGAGAAATAAGATGAAACCACACTGACATGACCCTAAATATTTGAGATTTTTTAGTAAGGTGGGGAACAAAGGATTTATTTCTCTAACTAAAGAATGATTAGATTAATTTCCCTCATTTTCCCATTAGCAGCTCTGTATCTTTCTCCATCCTTTCTCACTTCTTACTCAACCATTTGAGCTTCTCTATCACTAAACTTGTAATGTATTCCTTGCCCAGGCTTCAAAGCGATATTCACATTCATAGATAAGGGCTGCATGCACTGTCCAAGCTAGGACTGCCCTAACCCTGAAATGATGACATGAGCACATGATAAATACCCTGACACAAAAAAAAGCCATTTTTTAGAGGAGGCCCCCACACTATAAGCAAACCTTTGTTGCTCTATCTGTGAGCTAAAGGATCTGTCCTCCCATTGAAAGGCCCCTGAGTCGACAGACTGACTACTCCAAGTTGCTGACACCATGGGACAGAACAAAGAATCTGTCCAAGTGTTGATCCCGTTAGCTCAGTGCAGGCCAAGTTCAGCTCAGCCATCTATCAAGGCCTGGAATGTGCAGCAAGTAAATACCCCCATTCTGCCAGGGGAAAGAAAAGCTGGGTCACTGACTCCTCACAGGAGGAAGGAAATTCCTCCACATCAAAAAGGCACCAGCAGCCTTCATTTAGGTCTGCACTGTATAATGGGTAGATTTTCAGCAAGTGCTCAAAAGACAAATGATGCTTTTATCTTGCCTTCTCCCCCTTTGCAATAAGAGTTTATGTTAAAGCCACTTAACTGTCTGGAGTGCAGCCTGGTGGATTACCTGTTTGTAGGAATCAGCACATTACCTGATCATGTGACTGAAGGGAGTGGGGAGGGCGAGGTTTTTGTGAAACTGGTTTTGCTTTGAAGGATCTTCAGCAGTTTCTGAAGCCTCACAAAGACTTCTATACATTCTGGCCCCGTAACATGAAAGGATTAAACGTGAACAATATGTCAGATTGAGATATCGTCTTGTATTTCTAGTTATTAGTTTAGCCTTATTAAATTGCAAGTTCTAAGTCAAGCACTCACATGGCAAAAAGTTGTAGAGAAGTGAATAAAAAGCATATCTCTGGAATAGTATCCATAAGCTTTGGAGCCAAGCATCCAGCAGAATTGTTAGATAAGGCTTCACCGGGCAAGTGAAACCGTCCTCTTTGAACTACAACGGAAAGCCCCTAAAAGTCACTTCTGGAAGATCAGTGTTTGAGGACAGGAATCTTAAGTTAACAAAGTTGAATTAAAATACCTAAAATGATTGAAACTAGCATGAGGTTAGGGCTTTTTTGTTGCTGAAATATATTTTTATTCCAAGAAGGAATTTTTTTTGCATGTCACCCCAAGGGAACTATTAGCTTTCCTTTTAGCTGTTAGCCTTCTTTGTGTATTTGTAATCTCTCTCCACTGAGGGCACACGCTGGATGTGCAGAAATGGCACTACCCAGTACCAAACTATGCAGCCTGTCTTGTTATTAAAGCTCTCTAATTTCAAAAGCTAATAGTAAGCAACTTTAGTGCCTAACACACAGCCTTTTTTTTTTTTTTCCCAAGACTAAATAAGAAAAATGCATGTGAAATTGGTTTGAAAAAGAAATCTGAAATATTATGATCAACCCATTTTGGGTTATTTTTAGAGTATATCTCACTAATATGGAATATAAATTTAACCTAAACTGCTATTTTCCATTCTATTTGAATTTTCATCTCTTTAACAGATTAAGAAATCATGGACTATTAACCGCATAATAGAAAAGTGGATTCTTCAGGACTTTCTGCCCTGGCTACCAATTATTTGATATGTAAGCTCTCAGATTGGAGCAATTTCTAATTGAGACCCAAATCCTATATTTGGCCAGGACAGTGGTCATTTAAATAATTTAAGCTTAAAATTCAGGTTTCAATTTCAAATTGACAAAGATTGATGGATTATTATTTGATGAAAAATAAGTAGGTTTTTCAAAGAACTTGATAAATGCACTAATTTATGAATACTGGGTATTTCTAAACACAGTTTCAGAAAGAAATTATTAGATATTTATTCATATTACAAAAGGTTTATTGACTTTAGCAAAATACAACAGCTTTAGTTATCCAAACTATAGTTGTTCTTTAACAGCTTTATTGAGACATAATTGTACATATAAAGTTCACTCATTTAAATGTACAATTTAATGGGTTTTCATATATTTTAAAAGTTGTAGCCTTGGCCAGTGTGGCTCAGTTGGCTGGGCATCATCCCGTCCACCAAAAGGCTGCCGATTTGATTCCCAGTCAGGGCACATGACCGGGTTTCTGGCTCAAACTCCAGTAGGGGTGTGCAGGAGGCAGCTGACTGATCTCCTTCTCTCTCTCTCTCTCTCTCTCTCTTTCTCCCTCTCTCTCTCTATCTCCCCCCCCCCACCTCTAAAAATCAATTTAAAAATCTTTTTAAAAGCCAGTGTGGCTCAGTGGTTGAGCATCGACCCATACACCAAGAGGTCACCGGTTGGATTCCTGGTCAGGGCACATGCCCAGGTTGTGGGCCCAATCCCCAGTGGGAGGCACGCAGGAGGTTGCCAATCGATGTTCTCTCTCATCGATGTTTCTATCTCTCTCTCCTCACTTCCTCTCTCTCTGAAATCAATAAAGAAAAAAAAATATTTTTAATCTTTAAAAAAAAAAAGGTCTTTCCTTGCTCCTTTCAGTGGAGCACTTCTAACCACTTCTGGTTTTTAAAAAAAGTTGTGCAACTATCACCATAATCTAAACTCAAAACATTTTCTTCATCTCAAAAAGGAATTTTGTTCCCATTAGCACTCACCCCCATTCTCTTTGCCCCAGCCTTAGTCAGTAATTAATCTACTTTCAATCTCTAACGATTTTTCTGTTCTGGCCATCTCATGTGGATAAGTCCACACAGTATGTCCAACCGGTGACCTCTTTGACTGGTTTCTTTCACTGAGCGCAATGTCTTTGAATTTCATTCATGCTCCAGCATGTACCAGTACTTTATTCCTTTTCATTACCAACTAATATTCCATTGAGTGGATACACCATATTTTGTGTATCCATTCACCATTTGATGAAAAATTTAGTCATTAGAGAAATACAATAAGAAAGAACACATTACACCCACTAGACGGCTGTATTAAAAAGGCAGACAATAGCAGGTGTTGGAAACAATAGAACCCTTAGACTTTGCTGGTAGAAATGTAAAAATGTGCAGGCACTTCATAAAACAATTTGACCATTTCTCAAAATGTTAACTGTCGAGTTACCATATGCCTCCCAAGTCTACACTCAAGAGAAATGATAACACAGGTATATGTTATGGCAATAGTATGCATAATGACCAAAATTTACTTTACACACTATTTTCACAAACATATTTCTAATGTAAAAGTTGATATGCCTAAATTCTATATAACTTATAAACATCTCATGTGACAGTATTTTTAGGGGAAGCTTGGAGGGGGATATTGTGATAACATTGCCTGGTTTAGATGGTCAGTTTCCTGAGGACCAGATGGGTGGCCCTCTTGTTTGTTTTGATTTAAAATATCATCTGGGAAGCATTTTGAATGTAGAATTACTAGCAAGCTCCTGAAAGAGTGAGTATTCATCAACTCATTATTAATTAGAATGACTTTATTAAATATGGACAATAGAAATGAGTAATTATTAATATTGTTATTATTATTATTTTGCTGATAAAGTACTTTGATGTATTAACTATCATCAAAATCTTCATCTTCAGAGAGTTTTCCCCTTAACTTTAGTGCCCTAGTAAGTCACCAGGTCAGCACACTTTAAAGACATCTAAGTTATCTAAGTGATATTTCATCTCTTTGCTTTTTTTCAATTAGTTCATCTCAGCTATGACTCTATCTTCCTTATGTATGTTACCTGAGCCAGGCTGTGTGCTTTATTTAAAATCGATTTTTAGAGAAAGAGGAAGGGAGAGGGAGAGAGAGAGAAACATCTATGTGAGAGCAAAACATTGATTGACTGCCTCCTGCATGCCCCCCACCCAAGCCCACCACCCAAGCATCTGCCCTGACTGGGAATAGAATCAGCGACCTTTTGGTGCATGGGATGATGCCCAACCCACTGAGCCACACTAGCCAGGGCATGCTTTTTAAACACTGTCATTTTAATGACTCTGTTTTCTTCATATTTCTCCCTTAGGGTCAGGGTGGTGCTCCAATCTCAGGAAGAAAAAGGAGGCTTGATTGTCTATAGATACAAATAGACCTATTTTTCTGAGGTGTTTGGAGAAATACACTCAGTAAAGAAGTAAGAGAATAGTTTTATTATTTCTATTCATCTAAAGTTTAATCCATTGCTATCAGATCACTCAATTCCCACTGCTTTCTGTTTTTAATGAAGCACATTTTTTATAAGACTTAGAATGTAAAACTTAATAAACACTCCCAAATGGCAAAATTATATACAACTTTAGAATGTGTCTTTCCCTCCTTCCTTGTATCCTGTGTGTGTCTAGAATAGTGTAGGGCACATCGCAACTTCTCAATAAATGTTCTAAACACGAATGACCTATAAAAGTGAAGAGAAGAACTGAAGCTGGGCATAGGGACAAGCAGGAATTTTAAATGATTAGACTTGAATTTCAGAAATATTGATCTGGAGTCAGTGTTGAGGATAGATTGGAGAAGCACAAAGATAGAACTAGAAGCAGAGAGTCTGTCTGAGAAAATGAGGACCTGGACTAAACATAGGAATTAAACAAAGAGAGGTGAAGGAGATCGAGTCTGTGAGGCTGAATGACTCGCCGAATGCAGAGTTGAGGGTAAGGGAAGCACCAAAGTTCTTATCCAGGTGAGAGGATCAGATGACGACTGAAGACAGGCACCTTGCACCTCGGATAGGAACTTACTTGGGTTGGGGTAGGAGAAGGAGAAGTTACGTTTGGTGCCAATGGACGGTTCTGTGCCTGGATGAGACCGGTGACATGTCAGCGGGCAGTGGATTAGATAGGTCTAGATTTCAGGAGAGGATGATGGCCTGGCCATAGAGCTTGGGGAAGCATCAACATGGAGCAGTTTGAGCCTTGGGAGTGGATGAGCTCTACAGGAAAAGAGCACAGGATGAGAGAAGGATTAAACATGGAGCCATAGGGAACAGTAAAATGTAAGGTATAGACAAAGTCCCTCACCACAATGAGAGGGACTGGGTTACTCAGAAAATCCATCATTATTAATAAAGCTTCAACCATCATTGTTATGGGTTTAATGGTGTCCCCCCAAATAACCTGCGTGGAAGTCCTAAGCCCGGTACCTCAGAATGTGACTGCATTTGGAAATAGGGCCACTGGATGTAATCAGCTAGGATGAAGTCCTACTGGAGTGAGGTGGCCTCTAACCAACATGACTGGTGTCCTTATAAAATGAATGCCACGGAAAGGAACAGACATACACGGGGAGAAGGCCATGTGAAGACTGAGGTTGTGCTCCCACAAGCCAAGGAGCCACCAGACGCTGGGGAAGAGGCCCCTTCAGGAGTGTGGCCCTCCCGACATCTTGATCTCAAACTTCTAGACTTTACAACTGTGAGACAATAAATTCCTGTTTCTTAAGTCAGTCAGTTCGCAGCACTTTGGAATGGCAGTTTCCACAAACGGGTGCACCACCTGCCCCATGAAAAGAAAGTGGATTCTCTCCACCATAGTCTAACTTTCTGCCGCACACACTCTCCTAACCTCTGGCATTCGTCACTGCTCTTTGCTCCCTGGCGCCCAAGGTTCCTAGAGGGGAAGATCACCCACGTGTACTCCTGCCTGCTTCTCCGGAGCCCTGAATATCAAATCACCCTGGCACATCTCGGCCACTTCAGACAGCCTAGCTTTCCCCTGCTTGAAATAAGCCAGGAAATATCATTGTACCTCAATGTCCTTATTTCAAAATAAGGTGGTTAGACTGCAAGATCATTTCCAGATCCAAGTTTCTAAAATGAATTGAATTGAAAATAATTCATAGAAAGGTGAGCATGAAAGTTACAGTTCCTCCCCTCTTCCCCGCCTGTCCCATCAGCTCTTCCCACCCACTGAACCTCCTGGGCTTTTGTCTGAGCAAAGGTAGAAACCCTCCCCAGGACAGTAACAGATAAATTTTCAGGATTTGCCTGGCGTATTTTTAAGCTTTTCCTATCGGCCTCTGAAACGTGAAAGACCCACAGCTGTAAAACGCATTGTTTGACTACGTTTTCCCTTTGTCCTAAACTGTCACCGTGAAGCTTCAGACTTGACTAGGATTTGATGTTAAACATGATGACTTATGAAAGCACATGTATAAGACCAGGATTTAAATTATTCTCAGACTTCATCCTTCTAGACTAGAGTCATAAGCTGGTTTCTTCATTCTACCATCCACAATGCAGATATAATTTTTACTTCACTTTTAATTCTCATTCTGTGCTCTCAGGATTAGATTATTCTTCATTTGCGTTTGTAACCTCTCCTTCTCCGACTATATTGCTCTAACTTACAATTTCAAATTTGATTTTTTTCATAAAACTAAACAACCACCTACCCAAACAAAGGCAGGTCCTTGGTGCCATTCTGGCTTTTGAATCTGCAGCTCACCCTGGTGAATTAATCTCCCTGCACCAGACCACTGGTGTTATCAGCATGTCTTAAATACTGTTATCTAAGTGTTATTAAATTTTTATCACATGCCAACTTGAGGGGAAAATCTGCATATTTTTGAGATAAGGCAGCAATCACTTAGTTGGTCCAAGGAGAGTATCATATCTGAGAGTAACATTTCTCACTGGTTTTTTGTTTGTTTGTTTTACTGTCATTATGAGAGCCGTGAATTGCAAAATTCACAAAAATAATTATATCACTCCATAAAGTTCAACTATATTGTTATTTCAGACCTAGTAGTACTTGAATCAAAAATATGTTCTCTTCAGTTTTAACTTTGGTAAGAATTTTAAATATTTTATCCTAATACCAAAATAAATAAAATCTTTGTTTTTTCATCAAGCAAGGACAATTCAGGATCTTTAAAGTATATATATATAGTTATCCACAAGCCCAGTTTATAGTGTTGAACTTTATTTTTAACAGCGCTTTTATATCTAAGTATATGTACTTTACAGGAGTTTCACAGTTAATAGGAAGTGGCCCTTAAGTGGCTGTCGAATAGCCCCATTGACAGTATATGGCAATGGTCTATCTCTCCAAATAGGGGGATGCCAGGGACATTCATTGAGAGCATTTATCAGTGGGGGTGTGAAATATTTATCTCAAAACAGCTCTCTCTGGGTCATGCTGTTTTACCTATTTTCTTGATAATGGAAATGAGTGTCCTATTCCAAAGCTAGTAAGTGACAGAGTTAGGACTACATCTATCCAGGTTTACCACATCATCCTATATCTCTGCTGACTGGAAAAAAAAGCCTTAGCAAGCCATCCATTTTAATAAAAATAATCTGAATTCAAATTTAGTCGATTCCAGGTTAATAGAGTTTTACTGCACTGGTTCTGAGATTCTACCTCTAGTAAGTGGGATTTCTTTCCAAGTCTGCGTCCCAAGATCTGTTCTAAAAAATGCTGTCTGCCTCTCTTTCACACACACACACACACACACACACAAGAGATGCACGTTTGCCCATGTTTAGGCCGCATTACTGCCCGTGTTTAGGGAGCTGCAGACTTTTGGTGGACTCCCATATAAATCAGTGGGATATTACACGGATTTTTTCCTGGCTGCTAAGCCACTATAGGTCTATTAGTGGGTTTATAGTGCCATCATGTGGTAATATGTAGATATTCGTATTTTTTCACACAATTTTCTTTTTCCTTTTTATTGAGTTTATTGGGGTGACACTGGTTAACAAAATCACGCAGGGTTCAGGTGCTCAGTTCCACAGCACATCCTCTGTACACTGTGTGTGTGCTCACCGCCCAAGTCAAGTCCCCGCCCACCGTTATCCCCCCATATCCTCCTCCACCTCCCTTCTGTGAGCGTTTTCTTTTCCTTTTCTTTTTTGATCAATCTCTCCACGCACCCCACCCAGCTCTGCAACCCCTCCCCCAACAGCTGGCAGCCTGCTCTCCATCTATGAGTCTGTCTCTATTTCGCTTGTTAGTTCATTTTGTTCATTAGATTCCACATATAAGTGAGATGATGTGATATTGTCTTTCTCTGACTGGCTTATTTCACTTAGCATAATGCTCTCCTGGTCCATCCATATCATTTTTAACTTACGAAATATTTCAGATGTATTTTAAAAGTACAGAAATATTATATTTACTTCAGATCCCTCTTTTTTTTTATCCTCACCCGAGGAAATTTTTGCATTTATCTTCAGATAGAGGGGAGGGAGAGAGGGAGGAAGAGAGAGAGAGAAACATGGATGTGAGAGAGACACATCGAGTGGCTGCCACCCACACGACCCCACCCAGAGCCAGGAACAAACCGCAACCGAGGTACGTGCCCTTAGCGGGAACCGAACCCGGGACTCTCTGGTCCACAGGCTGACGCTCTGAGCGCTGAGCCAAACAGGCCAGGCAGATCCCTCTTTTAAAGAAATAAGCTTTGCATATGTAGCCAGAACAGTCCTCCCCACCATTTCTTCTTTCTCAGAGGTAACTGCAGACTTTTGAATATTTAATTTTGTTCTTTATCCAAATATACATATATATATTATTTATATAATCATAATGACAATAAACTATTGTTTTGTCATTTGAACTATATATATACCTAGGTATGGCATCATTCTAAATATATTATCTTTCCATTTGTTTTTTCACTCAGTATTAGGGCTTCCAAATGTTCCTGCCCTTGCTGGTGTGTGGGGTTGTTGCTCTGCTGTTGTGGTTGCTGTTGTCATGCCAGCTCTTCTGGCTCGTACGTCAACCCTGATGCTGAACAGGTGTGATGAGAAAGGACAGCTTCCTGCAGTGTTCTTGACGTTAAAGGATTGTTTCTATTACTTCACCATTATGTGTAATATTTGCTATAGGTTTTGGTAGATAGCATTTACCAGGTTAAGAAAATTTCATTTTGTTCCACATTGCTGAGAGTTTTATATTAAATAAATACTATTTTTAAAATGCTTTTCCACATCTATCGGAACAGTCAAGTGTGTTTCCTTTGGAACAGTGAGATGAGCCACTGCACTGTCCCCGCACAGTAGAGCAAGTTTGAGGATGTGGATTCACCCCTTATTTTTATATTAAAAATATTACAAAGAAAATAACCTTGAGAAGACTCTCTTAGCTAGGAATGCACTACATAACTTTGTTTCTGTCAATGACAAACTGCATATACGGTGGTCGTCCCATAAGATTCAACGGAGCTGGAAAGTCCCTGACACAGTGACATCACAGCTGTCCTAACAGTGGCACAGTGCCTTCTCCATGTGTCTGTGCTGCTGCGGGAACAGCCCAACCCGCACGCGGCCAGCGGGTGCCAGCGGAGCAGACACCGAGGGCCAGCACGTAATACCTGAGCATGAGGAGGAGGAGGATGATAATAATAATAATGACTGTGTTACTGGCTTATGTAGTTACCATACTATATTTTTTATCATTATTTTAGAGGACACTCTTTGACTTTTAAAAGAGAATGTATTAAACAGTATGCCAGCCCTGGCTGGTTTTGCTCAGTGGTTAGAGCAACAGCCTATGGACCAGAGAGTCCCGGGTTCAGTTCCCACTCAGGGCAGGTACCTCAGTTGCATTTTGTCCCCGGCCTCGGTTGGGGTTGTGTGGGTGGCAACTAGTTGATGTGTCTCTCTCACACTGATGTTTTTTCTCTCTCTTCCTCCCTCTCCCCCTCCCGCTCTATCTGAAGATGAATGCAAAATGTCCTCAGGTGAGGATAAAAAAATAAATAAATAAAAATAAACAGTATGCCATATTATGGCAGGTACAGCCTCATACATCTCATGTTCTCTATGGTTATTAAAATTTTTATTTTTCAATTACAGTCTATATTCAATATTATTTGGTATTAGTTTCAGGAGTATAGCATAATCATATACTTTACAAAGTGTTCCCCAGATTATTTCCAGCACCCAGCTGGCACTATACAGAGTTATTACAATATTGTTGACTATATTCCCTGTGCTGGACTTCACATTCCCCTGACTGTTTAGAAACTACCTATTAGCACTTCTTAATCCCTTCACCTTTTCCCCCATCCGCCAAACCTCTCCCCTCAGGCAACCATCAGTCTGTTCTCTGTGTCAATTGTAACAATTTCGTTTGTTTGTTTATATTATTCTTTAGATTCCACATATAAGTGAAATCATATGGGATTTGTCTTTCTCTGCCTAACTTATTTCACTTAGCATACTATACTCTAGAGCAGGGGTGGGGAATGTCCGGCCTGCAGGCCATATAAGGCCTGCGAAATCATTTGGTCTGGCCCTACCAAGGCAACCTCAGGTGGGACTCAAGATTCGATAAATCTAGGAGCTTTTTTCATAGCAACCTAAATTTGTATTAAGTGAATCATAATAATCACATAAGTTTTGAGGGACAAGCAAGGAACGTCCATTATGGGATAGACAGAACACATACAAGTACATGACAGGACAGATACATACGCTTCTCATTGGCTGCCCATGGCACATCTGCCTGTATTTCGATGACTCAGAGGACAGTCAGTGCCGGGCAAGTGGGAGTGTACATGTCGCAAAAGTGTTAACACACTGTGGCGAAACTGCGGTGATCCAGTGATGATGAGGCGAGATGCGATGAGATGGTTCCTCATGACACTGATGGCCTTGCCTCCGATGACTGACGACGATGCCATCACCTTCGTTCTTCTTCTACTGTTTTTTATGGTTTCACAACTTACATTCAAGTTTTGTATCCATTTTGACTGTATTCTTGTGTGTGGTTTTAGTTGGTAGTCTAGTTACTTTTCTCTCTCTTTTTTTTTTTTTTTGCATTTACTTTTCCAATTTTACACTATTTATGGAATAGACTATTTACTCCATTATCATTGTATGCCTTTGCCTTCTTTGTCAAGTATTAATTGACCATAACGGTGTGGGTTGATTTCTGGGCTTTCTGTTCTGGTCCATTGATCTTATAAGCCTGTCCTTGTGCCAGTACAGACTGTTTTTATTATAATGGCTTTGTAGTATACTTTGATATCCAGTTTGTGATACCTTCAACTTTGTTCTTCTTTACTCAAGATTGCTGCAGCTATTCAGTGTCTTTTTGGTTCTCCATAACTTTTGGAATATTTGTTCTAGATCTGTGAAATACGTCATTGGTATTTTTTAATATATATTTTTTAGAGAGAGAGAGAAACATCAATATGAGAGAGAAACATTGATCGGCTGCCTACTGCACACCCCCCACTGGAGATCGAGCCCACCCAGGCATGTGCCCTGACCAGGAATTGAACTGGGACCTCTCAGTGCATGAGAAGATGCTCAATCCACTGAGCCACACCAGCCGGGCTATCACTGGTATTTTAATAGGGATTGAATCTATAGACTGCTTCGGTAGTATGGATATTTTAATGATGTTAATTCTTCCTATCCATCAACACAGTATATGATTCCACTTGTTTGTATCTTCCTCTATGTCACTTTTCAATGTCTTATAGTTTTCTGACTATAAGTCATTTATCTCCTTGGTTAAGTGTTTTCCTAGGTATCTTTTTGTTGTTGTTGCAATGGTAAATGGATTTTTTTTTTAGTTTCTCTTTGTGAGAGTTCATGATTGGTACATAAAAATGCCATCAATTTCTGGATGTTGATATTGTATCCTGCAACTTTGCCAAATTCATTTATAAAATCTAGTAGTTTTTTTTTGGTGGAGTCTTTAGGGTATTCTATGTACAATATTATGTCATCTGTGAATAATGACAGTTTTACTTCCTCCTTTCCAATTTGGATGTCTTTTATATTTTCTTCCAGTCTGATTGCTGTGACTAGGACTTCCAGTACTATGTTTCATAAATGTGGTGAAAGTTGACAACTCTGTTTTGTTCCTGTTCTTAAGGGAAACACTTTTAGTTTTGCTTCTTGTATATGAGGTTGGCTGTAGATTTGTCATATATGGCCTTTATTATGTTGAAGTATGTTCCCTCTATTCCCACTTGGCTGGGAGGTTTTATCAAAAATGGGTGCTGAGTTTCATCAAATGCTTTTTCTGCCTCTATTAATATGATCATGTGATATTTATTCTTCATTTTGTTTATGTGATATGTTACATTTATTGATTTGAGAATATTGGGCCAGCTTTGCATCTACTGACTAAATCCAACTTGCTCATAATGTATGATCTTTTTAATGTATTGCTGGGTCTGATTCTAATATTTTGTTGAGGATTTTGGCATCTATGTTCATCAAGCCTATAATTTTCTTTCCTTGTACTGTCTTTATCTGGTTTTGGAATTAGGGTAATGCTGGCCTCATTTTTAAAAGCTTGGAGGTCTTCTTTCCTCTTGAATTATTTGGAATAGTTTGAGGATAGGTGTTAGTTCTTCTTGAATGTTTGGTTAAACTGCCTGTAAATCCATCTGGTCCAGGACTTTTGTTTGCTGGATTCTTTTTTATTACTGCTTCTATTTCATTAGTTGTTATCAGCCTATTGTGGTTTTCTGATTCTTCCTGATTGAGTTTTGGAAGATTATATGTTTCCAGAAATTTGTTCATTTCACCCAGGTTGTCCTGTTTGTTGGCATATATATGTTCATAGTATTTGCTCACAATGCTTTATATTTCTCTGCTGTCAGTTATTACTTTGCCTCTTTCAAGTCTGATTTTATTAATTTGGGTCCTCTGTGTTTCTTGGTGAGTCTGACTATAGGTTCATCAATCTTGTTTACTTTTCGAAGAACGAGCTCTTGGCTTCATTGATCATTTGTATTGTATTTTGTTTTTTGTTTTGTCTCTATGTCATTTATTTCTACTCTAATCTTTATTATTTCCTTCCTTCATCTTCCTCTGGGTTTTCCTTGTTGTTCTCATTCTAATTCTTTTAGTTGTAGGGTTAGATTATTTATTTGAGCTTTTTCTTGTTTCTTGAGGTAGGCCTGTAATGCTATGAACTTCCTTCTCAGGATTGCTTTTGCTGTGTCCCACAGATTTTGTATTATTGTGTGTTCATTTTCATTTGTTTCCAGGAAGTTTTTTTATTTCTTCCTTGATCTCTTTGAATACCTATTCATTGTATAATAACATACTATTTAGCCTCCATGTGTTTGAATATTTTTGAGGTTCTTATAGTAGTTGATTTCTATTTTTCTGCAGTTGTGATCTGAAAAGATGCTTGATATGATTTCAATCTTATTGAATTCAAAAAGACTTGCTTTGTGTTTTAACATGCGGTCTATCTTTGAGATAGTTCCATGTGCACTTGAGAAGAATGTATATTCTGCAAATTTGGGATGAAATATTCTGTAGATATTAGTTAAATCCATATGATTTAGTGTGTCTTTTAAGGTCACTGTTTTCTTGTTAATTTTTTGTCTGGAAAATCTATCAGTGATGTCAGTGGGGTGTTATGTTCCCTACTATGACTGTATTGCTTTCTATCTCTCCCTTAAAGTCCTCCAGGAATTTTTAAATATATTTAGGTCCTGTTTGTTTGTTTTATTGATTTTTTACAAAGAGAGGAAGGGAGAGAGAGAGAGAAACATCAATGTGAGAAAGACCAATTGGCTGCTTCCTGCGCAACCCCTACTGGGGATTAAGCCTTCAATCTGGGCATATGCCCTGACCAGAAATTGAACCCAGACCTCTCAGGCCATGGGATGATGCTTAATCAACTGAGCCACACCAGCTGGGCTATATTTAGGTCCTTTTGTATTGGGTGCATATATGTTTGCCAGGGTTGTATCCTTTTATTGGAATGATCCTTTTAGTACTATGTAGTGACCTTTGTTGTCTCTTGTTATGGCCTGTGTTTGTTTGTTTTTAATTGAAAATTATAGTGTTTTATTTGTTTATAAGCATCTTTTCTATGCCTTTGCAAACTGTCATACTCCTTTCTAAATTTGGATCAGCTTCCGAAATTTTATCCTTTGTGCTTTCAATGGCAGAAAAATGTGTGAGTTCCTTTAATGTGAAGTTTTCCATCTGCATCACTTCCTCTGAGACACAGTCATACTTTGACACAACCACTTTCCTCACATAACTATGTTTGACTCCATTAAGTTCTTCTGGCTGCATATCCAGAGCTACTTCCTGAATGGAGACAGTGTCAACATCCCATGGCCATCCACATCTTCTATAACTCATTTACACTCCATCCAAATCCTGCACAGTTTTGTTTTGTTTTGTTTTGTTTTGTTTTGTTTTGTTTTGTTTTGTTTTGTTTTGTTTTTGCACAGTAGTGTTGTACTACTGTGCAAAGCCAGGACTGCCTGTCACTCTTGGAATCTGGTTACAAATTTCACAGTAGCATCCTTACCTGAGTTTGCAGTTTCACCAGTTTGAGGTTAATGAATTCATGCAGACTCTGAAACAATGAAACCAGCTTTTACTGGCAATGAAATGTTCTTTTTGTCTCCTTGTAATTACCATTTTCCTCAATGCAGCACTTCGCCACTTTGGCCTGAATGCTAGTGGGTGGAGCAGTTGTTTGCTGGCAGTCTCTAGCTATTAATGAGCCTCAATTTGCCTTTCTCTGAACTGGCCAGGTGGTGTTAAATTCCTGAGGGAGGGGCTGTTGCTTCTCCTTGGGGCTCTGGGAAGTGGCTCTTTGAGTAAATGGCTACTGTCCTGTGAGGGAGTGATTCAGTGTAAAATTCCCCATGTCCTTCCTCCCAGCTCCCCAAGTCTCTCCACATAGTTCCAGTCCAGTCCACCCTCCCTCTGCCAGAGCCCAAGGTAAGTGGCTGTAGCTAATTTAGTGCTCTGCTGGGTTTTTTTTCCTTTGCACCTCTCCTTGCGGGACAAAGCCTCTGCTCTGGTGATTTCAGTCAGGTGTTATGTGGGTGCCCTTCCCTGTCCTGGCACTCTGCACTGTTGAGTCAGCTTGGGGTTTCAACCCTGAGGAAACTGCTCACAGGTAAAATAGCCCTCAGTGGCTGTCTGTGGGCTCCTAGCCCTCCTTCTGTGCCTCCGCGGTTCCTACCAGGCTCGATTTGGTGTCCTCTTTCCATCCTTGATTATATGGGTTCTCTCCAGCTGCTTTTCTTATGGTTTTTCCTGATAATTTGTCTTTATTTTAGTTGTAATTCCAGTTTGGTTCTGGGAGATGGTCTGTGTAGCTTCTGTTCATTCTGCCACCATTTTTCAAGTCCCCAATGTGTTCTTTATTTCTGCTATGTCATTCTTCATTTCTGCTTGGTGGTTTTTCTTTTTCCAGTTGGTTGATTTTTATTGTTTCTACATCTTTCCTCATGCTGTTGAACTTCTTCATATCATTACTCTGAGGTCTACCTCTTATAACTTGCTTAATTCCATTTCATTTATCCCTTCTCCTGTATAATTCTCTTGTTCTTTCATTTGGGGTTTGTTTCTTGGTTTCACCATTTTGGCAGTCTCCGTGGGTTTTGGAGCCTGCCAAATTTTTCCTGTGGTTGTTGGTGTTCTGCTGACTATGGCTCCCTCTACTGGGTTTGGATGATTGTGGGAGGGCTCACGTTAAACACTACTGCCAAGTCTTACTTTCCTGGGTAGATTTGCAGGCCAAGCAATGAATCAGTTATCCTATAGCTTTTGCCTGCATGTTATTAGTCTCAATTACTTCATGAGCCTTGGGTTTTAGCACTCAGCTGAATGAAAAATCCCTCAAGTGAACAGGGTAAGAAGATTTCCAGTGGGTGGGACAATTGCTTTCCCTTGGGTTAAAATAGCTTTAATAAGAAAGTGGTTTCTGGGGTGTGGATTGTTGGCTCAGCAGGGGGTCCTGGCCTCTACCTTCACAGCTCAGATGTTCGTTTCTCCCCATATGTTCCTGGTTCATTTCAAACTACTGCCCCAATGCTAGAGCTCAGAGGGAGTGAGTCCAAGTAAATCCATGCATGGGCCCCTTAAGAGGAACTGCTTAGAACAGCAGCCTCCATGTCACTCAGCCACAATCCCTGCTGGATTTTACAGCCTGAAGATATGGGTACTTCTCTTCCCAGCACTGGAACCCTGGTATGAAGGGTCTGGTGTGAGTCTGTGACTCCTTGATCCTCAGGAGGGACCTCCACAGCCAATATATTCCCCTGGATTAAAAACCACCACACATGGGTGTGGGACCAGCCCATCCATGCTTCTGCCCTTCCTACCAGTCTTGATGTGGATTCTTCTTTAATTCCCTAGTTGTCAGATTTCCATTCAGCCAGATTTCAGGTGGTTCTAAATGATGGTTGTTCTGTAGTTTAGTTGTAATTTTGATGTGGTTGTGGGAGGAGGTAAGTACTGAGCAGGAGGGAGAGAAGGAGGAAGAGAGAGAGGGAAACATCGATGTAAGAGAGACACATCGACTGGTTGCCACCCACATGACCCCAACTGGGGCCAGGGACAAACCGCAACTGAGGTACATGCCCTTAGCAGGAACCGAACCCAGGCCTCTCTGGTCTGCAGGCTGATACTCTAACCACTGAGCCAAACTGGCCAGGGCAAGTACTGTGTTATCTTATGCTGTCATCTTGACCCCAACTCAAACATCCCATCTTGTTCCTGATCTTCAGGGAAATGCTTTTAGTTTTTGCCCTTTGAATATAATGTTGACTGTATATTTTTCTTTTCATATCTGACCTTTATTATGTTGAGGTATGATCCTCTGTATCTAGTTTGCTGAGATTTTTTATCATAAATGGGTGCTGGAGTACATCAAATGCTTTTTCTGCATCTGTTGATATGATCTTGTGAATTTTATTCTTCATTTTGTTTATATAATATTTGACAATTATTGATTTGCAAGTATTGTAACAACCTTGCATTCCAGAATGAATCCCACTTGTTCATGGTGTATGATTTTTAAAAATACATGGCCATGTTCAATTTGCTACTATTTTGTGGAGAATTTTAACATCTATGTTCATCAGGAATATTGGCTTATAATTTTCTTTTTTATAGTGTATGTGTTTTGAAATTAGGATAATGTTAGCATCATAAAAAGAGCTTTGGTAGAATATTGGAAGTTGGCAGCAAAATAGGTGGGTCTTTCTCCCACTACCTTCCATAATCTAACTGGAATTAAAACTAATTTGGGAAATATTCACCTTGAAGTGCCAGCTGAAGGCTGGCTGGAGAGGAGACTTTTAAACAAGGAAGAGTAGAAACCACCTTGAGACTACACTGGTACAACAACTTGGATAATGTCATCAGGGTTGAGTCTCACAGTTAGCCAGCCTGAGAGGAGATTCCACCTATGAATGGGACAATAACAATAAAGACCCAATTACAATAGAAGAGGCAAAATAACCCACAAAAGTGTCATTCCTAAAGCATTCAACTCAGGAGTTCAAGGAGACCATGCCACTGGGTCCCATGGTACATTTGCTATAAAAGGCTACCCATGAAAACTGAGAGTCATAGCAGATAAATGTGACACATAGAAACAAACACAAAGAGACAATTAAAATGAGGAGACAAAAAAACAACTCCCAAATAAAAGAAAAGAAGGAATATCCAGAGAAAGACCTAATGAGATGGTAATAAGCAATGTATCAGACATAGGGTTCAGAGTAATGGTTACAAGGATGCCCAAGAAACTTAGTGAGAACTACAAGGAACTTAATGGGAGCTACAAGGAACTTAGTGGGAACTATATCAACTATAAAAAGGACATAGAACCCATGAATAAGAAACAGTTGGAAATGAACAATACTATATCTGACATCAATAATACATTGGAAGGAATTAAAAGCAAGCTTGATGAAGCAGAGGATTGAATCAGCAATTTGGAAGAGAAGGGGAAAACACACTCACATAGAGCAGCAAAAAGAAAAAACACCTATAAAGCATGAGGAGAGTTTAAAGAAACTTTGGGACAATATGAAACAGAACAAGGTCCACATCATAGGGGTACAAGAGGGAGAAAAAGTGAGCAAGGGATAGAGAACCTGTTTGAAGAAATAATGACAGAAAACTTTAATAACCTGGTGAAAAAAAAGTCAAACAAGTTCAGGAATCACTGAGAGTCCCAACAAGATAATTACAAAGAGACCTACACCAAGACACATCATAATTAAAATGGCAAACATTAAAGAGAAAGAGAGAATCTTAAGGGCAGCCAGAGAATCAGTTACATATAAGGGAGCTCCCCTAAGGGTGTCAGCTGATTTCTCAACAGACACACTGCAGATTAGAAGGCAATGGCATGAAGTATTCAAAGTGATGAAAAACATGGATCTGAAACCAAGACGACTTTATCCAGCAAGGAAATCATTCAAGTTAAAGGTAATGTAAAGAGCTTCACAGACCAAAAAAAAAAAAAAGCTAAAGGAGTTTATTAGCAACAAACCACCATTGCAATAAATGCTAAAGGGACTGTTGTAAGAAGAAGAAATAGAGAGACAGAGAAGAACACAGGCATAAAAATAAAAATGGCAACACACTCCAAAATGGCAGCAGAGTGAATGGAAGCTACACAGAACATCTGCCAGGACAAAACTGGAATTACAACTAAAATAAAGACAAATTGTTGGGGAAAAGCAACAGAAAAGCAGCTGGAGAGGACCCATATAACCAGGGACAGGAAAAAAGGACACTGAATCGAGTCTGGTAGGTCTGCGGAGGCGCAAGAGGGCGGGCTGGGAGCCCCCACGGACAGCAGCTGTTTTAGTTGTGAGCAGCTCCTTCGGGGTTAAAAACCCAAGCTGGCTATATGGCACAGAGGGCTGGGACAGAGCCCTAAATTAGCTACAGCCACTCACCTTGGGCTCCAGCAGAGGGAGGGTGGACTGCATTGGAACTGTGTGGAAACACTTGGGATTTGGAGGGTGCTCAGAGTTTTTGCTGAGTCACAGCCACACAGGACAGTGGCCATCTTGCTTGGGGAGCCCCTCCCCAGAGCTTTGGGGAGAAGCAGCAGCCCCTCCCTTGGAGATTTAACCCCACCCAGCTGGGCCAGAGAAATACAAATTGAGGTTCACTAACAACCAGCATCTGCCCCACCCTCTGGAAATCCTCTTATGCTGAACACCCAAGAGAGTTTTTCATTCACCTGAGGGCTACAACTCAAGGCTCATCAAGCAACTGAGACTAATAGCCTCCAGGCAAAAAGCTAGAGATAACTGAACATTTCCTGGGCTTGCAAATCTACCCAGGAAAGTAAGACTTGACAGTGGTGTTTAACATGGGTCCTCCCTCACTCATCCAAACCCAGTAGAGGGAGCCACAAACAACAGAACACCAACTCCCACAGGGAAAATTGGGCAGGCTCCAAAACCCACTGAGATAACCAAAATGGTGAAACAAAGAAACAAATCCCAAATGAAAGAACAAAAGAACTCTACTAAAGATGAGATAAATGAAATGCAGTTAAGCAAGTTATCAGAGGTAGAGTTCAGAGTCATGATCTTGAGGAAGCTCAACAGCATACATAAAAATAAACTCAAAATGGATAAAAGACTTAAATGTGATCTCATGAGTCCATAAAAATCCTAGAAGAAAATGTAGGCAACAAAATTTCAGACACCATACTCAGCAGAAATTTCACTGATACATCACCTAAGGCAAGAAAAACAAAAGAAAAAATGAACACATGGGACTACATCAAACTAAAAAGCTTCTGCACAGCAAAAGAAACAACCATCAAAATGGAAATGGAACCCACTATATGGGAGAGCATATTTGCCAATGATATATATTAATTTCCAATGTAGAGTGCTCATACAACTCAACCAAAAGAAGACAAAGAATCCAATTAAAAAATGGGCAGAGGACCTAAATAGACACCTCTCCAAAAAGGACATACAAATGGCCAAGAGACATATGAAAAAATGCTCAATGTCACTAATCATCAGAGAGATGCAAATTAAAATAACTACAATGTATCACCTCACACCTGCCAGAATTGCTGCCATCAACAAATCCTCAAACAACAAGTGCTGGTGAGGGTGTGGAGATAAGGGGACTCTAGTACACTGCTGGTGGGAATGCAGACTGGTGCAGCCACTATGGAAAACACTATGGTGTTACCTCAAAAAATTAAAAATTGAATTGCCATTTGACCCAGTGATCCAACTTCTGGGAGTATAGCCTAAGAAGCTTGAAACACCAATCAGAAAGAATATATGTACCCCTATGTTCATAGCAGCACTATTTACAATTGCTAATATCTGAAAACAGCCCAAGTTTTCATCAATAGATGAGTGGATACAAAAGCAGTGGTACATTCACACAAGGGAATACTATGCAGCTGTAAGAAAGAAAGCTCTCTTATCCTTTGAGACAACATAGAGGGACCTCGAGAGTATTATGCTAAGTGAAATAAGCCAATCAGAGAAAGACAAATACCACATGATCTCACTTATTGTGGAATATAATGAACAAGGTGGGCTGATTAACAAAATAGACCCAGAGACATAGAAAAGAGTATGGTTCAGACTGACAGACCTCAGAGTAGGGGGATGGGGGGATGGATGAGATGAACCAAAGAACTTATGTGCATGTATGCATAACCAATGGACATAGACAACAATGCTAGGGCAGTGGGGGGGAGGCAGGATGGGGAGGAGGGTGTCTAGGGGGGGAAGGAGAAACATCTGTAACAAAAATAAATTAATAAAAATTGGGGGGGGAATTTTTTTTAAATGTAAAAAAAAAAAGAGTAAAAATGGCAATACATAAGTACCTATCAACAATAACCTTAAATATAAATGGATTAAGTGCTCCAATCAAAAGGCATGGGGTAGCCGAATGGATAAGAAAACATGACCCATATATATGCTGCCTACAAGAGACACAAGACTCATACAGGATGAAAGTGAAGAAATGGAAAAAATTTTTCACAGAAAATGGAAATGAAAAATTAAAAGCATGGCTAGCAATACTTACATCTGACAAAATAATAGACTTCAAAACAAAAGTCATAGATTTTTCTGCTGTTTTCACCCACCGTGGTCATTCCAGTGCCATCACACTTCTGGTGAGGCCAAGCCTGAGAATGAGAAGCAGAGAGACAGGACCAACATTGAGGTATATCCAGGGCCATGCCGATGGGTCTCTCCGGCTGCGATCTCTGAAAGGGAATGGAGGATATGATGGGAAGAAGGGATAGTAGAGAGAGGGATAAATGCATGTGCTCTAAAAGTACTGAAGACAAATTGGGCCCTGGCCAGTTTGGCTCAGAGGTAGAGCGTCGGCCTGCATACCAATGAGTCACGGGTTCAATTCTGGCTAAGGGCACATACCTCGGTTGCATTTCATCCCCAGCCCTGGTCAGGGTCATGTGGGAGGCGACCAGTCGATGTGTCCCTCTCATGTCGATGTTTTTCTCTCTCTCTCTGTCTCTCTCTCTGTCTCTCTCTCTTTCTCTCTCTCTCTCTCTCTCTCTCTCTCTCTCTCTCAATCTATCTGAATATAAATAGAAAAATATCCTTGGGTGAGGATTTAAAAAAAAAAAAGACAAATTGGACCAAAAATAATTTACTAAGAGACATATAATTTTTTCTTTGTGTTTTTGTTTTTGCTTTGTTTTTGGCAGTTCCCTGATGCGAAGATAATGGGGGAGCTGTTGGTATGTTTGGGAGTAGGTGTGTGACCCCAGAAGAGCTTGAATGAGTCTAATAACAGAATACGTTGACTTTTAATTCAACAGACAACTTTTTTGCAAGACCCTTTGAAACAATGCAGGAATTAAGGAAATAAGCTCAAAAGAATGATTATATTTCCAAGCAAGATTGCTTCTTTTTTGCCTTTCTCTTTACTTTGTCCAGATTCCATCCAAAATGACTCAGCTCAAGCAAGAGAGAGAGAGAGAAACATTGATTGGTTGCCTCTTGTATGCACCCCAACCAGGGACTGGACCCACAATATGTGCCCTGTCTGGAAATTGAACCCGAGCCCTTTCAGTGTACAGGACAACTCTTCAACCAACTGAGCCACATCAGCCAGGACAGGAATTACATTCTTGGAGGTGACAGAAGAAGATTCCTGGGTCTTGGAAGATGACTGAAACTATGCAGGGAAGAATAAAATTGAGGGGTGTTTTTCTTACAGAACACTTGTCTGATTTGTCTGATCAAGAGTTCAAAGATTGATATAATAAGTGATAAACCTATGTGACATTTTATAAATATTGATAATCAAAAGATCCCTCTTTTGGTCAACAAAGATGACAGTAAAGAAATAGAAAGTGACAATACTGGAAGTGAAATTGGATGTGGTATGATAGCCAAGCAAAGAGAAGAGGAGACCTAGACCTACATAAAGCTACAGTACAAACCATATTTTAAAAGTCTGATGAATTTAAAGAACAAGGTAAAGTTGCTTCAACATCTTTTAGTTTAAGTTGCACTAGAAACAGAAAGCCACTTATGGTTAAAATGAAGCAATCAAAAGACACAGAGCAGCTGATTGATAAGAAAGCATGACTCATATATATGTTGTTTACAAGAGACCCACCTCACAACAAAAGACTCACATAGGTTGAAAGTGAAGGGATGGAAAAAAATTTTCCAAGCAAACAGAAAGGAAAAAAAAGCTGGGGTAGCAATACTCATATCTGATAAATTAGACTTCAAAATGAAGGCCATAACTAGAGACAAAGAAGGCCACTACATAGTACTGAAAGGATCTATCTAACAGGAAGATATAACCTTGGTAAACATATATGCACCCAATATAGGAACACCAAAATACATTAAAAATCTTCTGGAGGACTTCAAAGGAGAAATCAACAGCAATACAATCATAGCAGGGGACTTCAACACCCCACTGACATCACTGGATAGATCCTCTAGACAAAAAAATTAGCAAGGAAACAGAGACTCTAAATGATACACTAGATCAAATGGATTTAATAGCTACAGAGAGTTACTCCCCAAAACTTCAGAATTTACATTATTCTCAAGTGCACATGGCATTGACAAAGGACTAGAAAGTTCAAACAGTTTAAGTTCCCAGGCCAGTTAGAACAAGAATAGAATCTCTCCTCATGCCTCAAACATCACAGCATTAATAATTTTAGCACCTTGGTTAAAGTGATGCCAGTTTATAAATTCTCTATCTTCACTGTTTCCTCACATTATAAATTATACTGTATAAATTATTCTGTTCATTGCCCTTTTCACTTAAAAATGTCCTACAAAAATTTGAAGTCTCTATATAGGTGGATAGTAAGTATTCTTTTAAATTGTTGAATTTTAAGGGTTTGTTTCAAAATAGCTTTACTTCTTGTTAAATTTATTGGGGTGATAATGGTTAATAAGATTATAAGGGTTTCAAGTGTACATTTAAAAAAAAATGTTCGTATTGATTTTTTAGAGAGGAAGGAAGGAAAAGAGAGAGATAGAAACATCAATGTGAAAGAGAAATATTGATCTGCTGCCTCCTGCACGCCCTCTACTGGGGATTGAGCCTGCAATCCAGGCATGTGCCCTGACCCGGAATTGAACCAGGACCTCTCAGTCCATGGGATGGTGCTCAATCTACCGAGCCATACCAGTAGGGCCATTTTCTTCTTTTTTTTAACTTTCTTTAGAGATATCTTTTTATTCTTTATTTTTTAAATTGAAATTATTGGGATGACTGGTTCACAAAAGCATAAAGGTTTCAAGTGTTCAACTCAACAAAACATCATCTGCACACTGCATTGTGCACTCACTGCCTAAAGCAAAGTCTCTTTCTGTCCCCATTTATCCCACCTTTGTCCACCAACCCCCACACCCTGTCCCTCTGGCTATTATCACACTGTTGTCTGTGTCTATGTATTATATACATATGTTTTTTTTTGCTTAATACCTTCACCTTCTTTCATTCAGCCTTATAATCCCCTCCCCTCTGACAGCTGTTAGTCTGTTCCATGTATCCATGCCTTTGTTCCTATTTTGTTTGTCAGTTTCTTTTGTTCATTAGATTCCACATATAAGTGAGATCATATGATATTTGTTTTTCTCCGACCAGATTATTTCACTCAACATAATAACCTCCAGGTCCATCCATGCTGTTGCAAAGGTAGGAGTTCCTTCATTTTCATGGCTGAGTAGTATTCAGTTGTGTAAATGTACCACAGCTGTTTTCTCCTTTCATCTACTGATGGGCACTTGGGCTGTTTCCAGATATTGGCTATTGTAAATAATGCTTAAATGAACATAGGGAGGCATATATTCTTTCGAATTAGTGTTTCACGTTTCTTCAGATATATTCCTAGAAGAATCGCTGGGTCAAAAGTCAGTTCCACTTTTTATTTTCTGAGGAAACCCCATACTGTGTTCCACAGGGGCTGTGCCAGTCTGCATTCCTACTAACAGTGCATAAGGGTTCCCCATTTTTCACATCCTTGCTGCACTTGTTGATTTATTGATGATAGCCATTCTGAACAGGTGTGAGGTGATATCTCACTGCAGTTTTAATTTGCATCTCTCTGATGATTAGTGATGTTGAGCATTTTTTTATATGTCTATTAGTCATCTGTGTGTCCTCTTTGGAGAAGGGTCTATTCAGGATTTTTGCCCATTTTTTATTGGGTTGTCTTCTTGGTGGTGAATTGTATAAGTTTCTTATATATTTTGGAAATTAACCCCTTATCAGATGTATGTTTGGCAAATATATTCTCCCATTTGGTGGGTTTCCTTTTTATTTTGTTGATGGTTTATTTTGCTGTGCAGAAGCTTTTTAGTTCGATAGTTCCATTTGTTTATTTTTTCCTTGCCCTAGGAGATATATTAGCAAAAATTTTGCTGTGAGAGATGTCTGACATTTTACTGCCTATGGTCTCTTTAGGATTTTTATGGTTTTGTGCCTCCCATTTTAAGTCTTTAATTAATCTGAGTTTATTTTTGTGTATGGTGTAAGTTGGTGAGTTTCATTTTTTGCATAAATCTGTTTAATTTTCTTTTTTTATTATTATTTTTTATTAATTTATTTTTGTTACAGATGTTTCTCCTTTTTTCCCCATTGACAGCCTCCTCCCCATCCCCACCCCATCCCCAGCTTTGTTGTCCATGTCCATCAGTTATGCTTACATGCGTATAAGTTCTGTGGTTTATCTCTTCCCTCCCCCCCCCCACCCCCTCTTCTGAGGGTTGTCAGTCTGTACCCTACTTTCACATCTCTGGGTCTACCCTGTTCCCCATACTGTTATGTTTATTATATTCCACAAATGAGTGAGATCATGTGATATTTTTCTTTCTCTGCTTGGTTTGTTTCGCTTAGGATAATACTCTCGAGGTCCCTCCATGTCGTCTCAAAGGATAAGAGATCTTTCTTTCTTACAGCTGCATAGTACTCCATTGTGTATATGTACCACAGCTTTTTTATCCATTCATCCACTGATGGGCACTTGGGCTGTTTCCAGATCTTAGCTATTGTGAATAGTGCTGCTATGAACATGGGAGTACATATATTCTTTCTGGTTGGTGTTTCAGGTTTCTTAGGGTATATTCCTAGAAGTGGGATCACTGGGTCAAATGACAGTTCAATTTTTAATTTTTTGAGGTAACACCATAGTGTTTTCCACAGTGGCTGCACCAGTCTGCATTCCCACCAGCAGTGTACTAGAGTCCCCTTTTCTCCACACCCTCGCCAACACTTGTTGTTTGACGATTTGTTGATGGCGGCCATTCTGACAGGTGTGAGGTGATACCTCATTGTTGTTTTAATTTGCATCTCTCTGATGATTAGTGATGTTGAGCATTTCTTCATATGTCTCTTAGCCATTTGTATGTCCTGTTTGGAGAGGTGTCTATTTAGTTCCTCTGCCCATTTTTTAATTGGGTTCTTTGTCTTCCTTTTGTTGAGTTGTATGAGCACTCTATATATTTTGGAGATTAACCCCTTATCTGATGTATCATTGGCAATTATGGTCTCCCATACAGTGGGTTCTCTTTCCGTTTTGATGGTTGTTTCTTTTGCTGTGCAGAAGCTTTTGAGTTTGATGTAGTCCCATGTGTTCATTTTTTCCTTTATTTCTGTTGCCTTAGGTGATGTATCAGTGAAGATTCTGCTGCGTATGATATCCGAAATTTTGTTGCCTACATTTTCTTCTAGGATTTTTATGGATTCACGAGTCACATTTAAGTCTTTTACCCATTTTGAGTTTATTCTTGTGTATGGTGTAAGTTGATGGTCTAGTTTCATTTTTTTGCATGTAGCTGTCCAATTTTCCCAACACCATTTATTAAAGAGGCTGTCTTTGCTCCACTGTATGCTCTTGCCACCTTTGTCAAATATTAGTTGAGCATAATGTCTTGGGTCAATTTCTGGATTCTCTGTTCAGTTCCACTGGTCTATATGCCTGTTCTTGTGCCAATACCAGGCTGTTTTGATTATAGTAGCTCTGTAGTATAATCTGATATCTGGTATTGTGATCCCACCTACTTTGTCCTTCTTTTTCAAGATTGCTGTGGCTATTCGGGGTCTTTTTTGGTTCCATATGAACTTTTGGAGTATTTGTTCTAGTTCTGTGAAATATGTCGCTGGTATTTTGATTGGGATTGCATTGAATCTATAGATTGCTTTGGGTAATATGGACATTTTAATGATGTTAATTCTTCCAATCCATGAACAAGGTATGTGCTTCCACTTTTTTATATCTTCCTCTATTTCTTTTTTCAATGTCCTGTAATTTTCTGCAAATAGATCCTTTACTTCTTTGGTTAAATTTATTCCTAGGTATCTTAATTTTTTTGCCGCGATGGTAAATGGGATTGTTGTTTTAGTTTCTCTTTCTGTGAGTTCATCATTGGTGTATAAGAATGCCATCGATTTCTTGACGTTTATTTTGTATCCTGCTACTTTGCCAAATTCATTTATTAGGTCTAGTAGATTTTTGATGGAGTCTTTAGGGTTTTCTATGTATAATATCATGTCATCTGCGAATAATGACAGTTTCACTTCCTCCTTTCCAATTTGGATCCCTTTTATTTTTTCTTCACGTCTGATTGCTGTGGCTAAGACTTCCAGTACTAGGTTAAATAAGAGTGGCGAAAGTGGGCATCCCTGTCTTGTTCCTGTTCTTAAGGGAAATGTTTTTAGTTTTTGCCCATTGATTATGATGTTGGCTGTAGGTCTTTCATATATGGCCTTTATAATGTTGAGATATGATCCCTCTATTCCCAAATTGCTGAGCGTTTTTATCAGAAATGGGTGTTGAATTTTGTCGAATGCTTTTTCAGCGTCTATTGATATGATCATGTGGTTTTTATTTTTCATTTTGTTTATGTGGTGTATCACATTTATTGATTTGCGAATATTGAACCAGCCTTGCATCCCTGGGATGAATCCCACTTGGTCATGGTGAATAATTTTTTTGATGTATTGCTGGATCCGATTTGCTAGTATTTTGTTCAGGATTTTGGCATCTATGTTCATCAGAGATATTGGCCTGTAGTTTTCTTTCTTTGTAGTGTCTTTTTCTGGTTTTGGAATTAGAATTATGCTGGCCTCATAAAATGAGTTTGGAAGTCTTCCTTCTTCTTGAATTTTTAGAAACAGTTTGAGAAGAATGGGTGTTAGTTCTTCTTTGAATGTTCAGTAAAACTCCCCTGTGAAGCCGTCTGGGCCTGGACTTTTGTTTGCTGGGAGGGTCTTGATTACATCTTCAATTTCCTTGGTTGTTATTGGTCTGTTCAAGTTTCCTATCTCTTCCCGGTCCAGTTTTGGGAGACTATATGTTTCTAGAAATTTGTCCATTTCACTTAGATTGTTGAATTTGTTGCCATATAAATGTTCATAGTATTCGTTAACGATCCTTTGTATTTCTGTGGTGTCAGTTGTTACTTCTCCTCTTTCGTTTCTGATTTTGTGTATTTGGGTTCTCTCTCTTTGTTTCTTGGTGAGTCTAGCTAAGGGTCCATCAATCTTGTTTATCTTTTCAAAAAACCAGCTATTTGTTTCATTGATCCTTTGAATTGTTTTTTTTTTTTGTTTCCATGTCGTTTATTTCTGCTCTGATCTTTACTATTTCCTTCCTTCTACTTGCTCTGGGGTTTTCCTTTTGTTTGCTTTCTAGTTCTTTGCGTTGTGAGATTAGATAGTCTATTAGAAATTTTTCTTGTTTCTTGAGGTAGGTCTGTAGTGCTATGAACTTCCCTCTCAGAACTGCTTTCGTTGCATCCCACAGATTTTGTGTTGTTGTGTGTTCATTTTCATTCGTTTCCAGAAAGTTTTTAATTTCTTCCTTGATCTCCTTGGTAACCCATTCATTGTTTAATAACATGCTATTTAGCCTCCATGTATTCCAATGTCTTTGCATGTTCTTGTTGCAATTGATATCTAGTTTCATGCCATTGTGATCTGAGAAGATGCTTGATATGATTTCAATCTTCTTGAATTTGTAGAGACTTCGTTTGTGTCCTAACATGTGGTCTATCTTTGAGAATGTCCCATGTGCACTTGAGAAGAATGTGAATTCTGTAGTTTTGGGGTGTAATTCTCTGTAAATATCTATTAAATCCATTTGGTCTAGTGCTTCATTTAGAGTCTCTGTTTCCTTGTTAATTTTTTGTCTAGAGGATCTATCCAGTGATGCCAGCGGGGTGTTGAAGTCCCCTGCTATGATTGTATTGCTGTCGATTTCTCCTTTGAAGTTTTCCAGAAGATTTTTAATGTATTTTGGTGCTCCTGTATTGGGTGCATATATGTTTACCAAGGTTATCTCTTCCTGTTGGATAGATCCTTTCAATATTATGTAGTGGCCTTCTTTGTCTCTAGTTATGGCCTTCATTTTAAAATCTATTTTATCAGATATGAGTATTGCTACCCCAGCTTTTTTTTCCTTTCTGTTTGCTTGGAAGATTTTTTTCCATCCCTTCATTTTCAGCCTATGTGAGTCTTTTGTTGTGAGGTGGGTCTCTTGTAAACAACATATATATGGGTCATGCTTTCTTATCCAATCCGCTACTCTGTGTCTTTTGATCGGGGCGTTCAGTCCATTTACATTTAAGGTGATTACCGATATGTACTTACTTATTGCCATTTTTGTTTAGTGTGTTTCTATTTTCCTTTCTATTTCTTCTACTAATTACAGCAGTCCTTTTAAGATTTCTTGCAGTGCTGGTTTGGTGCTAATGTATTTCCTTAGCCTTTTTTTGTCTGGGAAGCTCTTTATTTGACCTTCTATTTTGAATGATAGCCTTGCTGGGTAGAGTAGTCTTGGGTTCAGATCCTTGTTTTTCATGACCTTGATTATTTCATGCCATTCCCTTCTGGCCTGTAGTGTTTCTATGGAGAAGTCAGCTGATAACTTTATGGGGGTTCCTTTGTAGGTAACCTGTTGCTTAGCTCGTGCTGCCTTGAGGATTCTCTCTTTGTCTTTAATTTTTGGCATTTTAATTACTATGTGTCTTGGTGTGGGCCTGTTTGGGTTCTTCTTACTTGGGACTCTCTGTGCTTCTTGAACTTGAAAGCCTTCTTCCTTCACCAAATTAGGGAAATTTTCTGTCACTATTTCTTCAAATATATTCTCTAACCCTTTCTCATTTTCTTCTTCTTCGGTGACTCCTATGATGCGAATATTATTACATTTCCAGTTGTCCCACAGTTCTCTTAAGCTGTCTTCCTGTTTTTTCATTGTTTTTTCCTTTCGGTTTTCTGATTGGTTGATTTTTTCTATCCTGTCTTCTAGTTCACTGATCCGGTCCTCAGCTTCTTCTACTCTGCTTTTTAGTCCTTCCATTGTGTTCTTCATTTCTGCTATGTCATTCTTCATTTCCAATTGATTTATTTTCAATATTTCTATGTCTTTGCTCATGGTGTTGATGTCCTTACACATGCTGTTGAGCTTCCTCAAGATCATGGCTCTGAATTCTAGCTCTGTTAACTTGCTTAACTCCATTTCATTTTTCTCATCTTCATTGGAGGTCTCTTGTTCTTTCGTTTGGCATCTGTTTCGTTGTTTTACCATTTTGGCTAGCTCAGTGGTTTTTGGAGCCTGCCAAATTTTCCCTGTGGATGTTGGTGTTCTGCTGTTTGTGGCTCCCTGTACTGGGTTTGGATGAGCATGAGAGGACCCACGTTATACACCACTGTCGAGTGTTACTTCTCTGGGTAGAGTTGCAAGCCCAGAAAAGGTTCATTTATCCTCTAGCTTTTTGCCTAGAGGCTATTAGTCCTGGTTACTTAAAGAGCCTTGGGTTCTCAGTTGAATAAAAACCTCCCTCAGGTGTTCAGCGTGAGAGGATTTCCCGAGGGTGGGGCAGATGCTGGTAGTTAATGAGCCTTGATTTGCATTTCAATGGCCCGACTGGGTGTGGCTGAATCTCCGAGGGAGGGGCTGCCACCTCTCCCCAGAGCCCTGGGATGGAGTAAGTCGACCAGGCCACAGTCCTGCGTGGCTGAAACTCAGCAAAAGCTCTGAGCACCCTCCAAATCCCGAGTGTCCCCACACAGTTCCAGTCCAGTCCACCCTCCCTCTGCCGGAGTCCAGGTGAGTGGCTGTGGCTGTTTTAGCACTCTGTCCCGGCTCTGCGCTGTGGAGCTGGCTCAGGCTTTAACCCCAAGGGCAGGCACTGCTCACGGCTAAGGCAGCTGCTGTCCGTGGGCTCCCAGCCCCCCTCTCGCGCCTCCGCAATCCTACCAGGATCAAGTCAGTGTCCCTGGTTGTATGGTCCTCCCGAGCTGCTTTTCCGTTGCTTTTTCCCGACGATTTGACTTTATTTTAGTTGTATTTCCAGTTTGGTCCTGGGAGATGATCTGTGTAGCTTCCATTCACTCCGTCGCCATTTTGGAATCCCCTGTTTAATTTTCTTAACATCATTTATTGAAGAGACCATCTTTACCCCATTGTATGTTCTTGCCTCTTTTGTCAAATATTAATTGATCGTATAAGCATGGGTTTATTTCTGTGCTCTCTATTCTATTTCATTGAGCTATATGCCTATTCTGTGACAATACCATGCTGTTTTGATTACTATGGCTTTGTAATATAGTTTGATGTCAAGTAGTGTGATTACCTCCAACTTTGTTCTTTCTCAAGATTGCTGAGACTTTTCAGGGTCTATTTTGGTTCCATATAAACTTTTGGAATATTTGTTCTAGATCTGTGACATATGCCATTTGAATTTAAATAGGAATTGTGTTGAGTCTATAGATAGCTTTGGGTAGTATGGACACTTTAATTATGTTAACTCTTCCAATCCATGAACATGGTATATGCTTCTCCTTATTTGTATCTTCCTCAATTTCTTTTTTCAATGTCCGTTAGTTTTTGGGTCTTTTACCTCCTTATTCCTGGGTACCTTATTTTTTTGTTGCAATAATAAATGGGATTATTTTCTTGATTTCTCTTCCTGATATTTCATTATTGGTGTAAAAAAAATGACACTGATTTCTGAATATTAATTTGGTATCCTGTTGAACTCATTTATTAGATGTAGAGGTTTTTTGGTAGAGTCTTTAGGGTTTTCTACGTACAATATCATGTCATTAACAAACAATGACAGTTTTACTTCCTCCTGTCAATTTGGATGCCTTTTATTTCTTCTTCTTTTGTGACTGGTCTTACTAATACTTCTAGCACTATGTTGAATAAAAGTGGTGAAAGAGGACATCCCTGTCTTCTTCCTGATCTTAAGGGAAACACTTTTAGTTTTGGCCCATTGAGTATGATGTTGGCTTGGGTTTGCCATATCTGGCCATTATTATGTTGAGGTATGGTCCCTTTATTCCCATATTCTTGAGAGTTTTTATCATAAATAAAAATTATTGATATGATCGTGATTTTTATCCCTCATTTTATTCATGTGATATATTAAATTTATTGTTTTGTGAATATTATACCAACCCTGCATCCCCAGAATAAATTCCACTTGATCACAGTGTATGATCTTTTTTATACATTGCTGCATCTGGTTTGCTAATATTTTGTTGAGTATTTTAGCATCTGTGTTCATCAGGGATATTGGCCTATAATTTTCTTTCTTTGTAGTGTCTTTATCTGTTTTGGAATTAGGATAATGCTGACCTTGTAAAAAGAGCTTGGAAGTTTTCCCTTCTCTTGAATTTTTTGGAATAGTTTGAGATGGATGGGTATTAGTTCTTCTTTGAATGTTTGGTAAAATTCACTTGTGAAGCCATCTGATCCAGGACTTTTGTTTGCTGGGAGTTTTTAAATTATCCCTTCAATTTCATTAGCTGTAATCGGGTTTTCTTATTCCTCCTCATTCGGTTTTGGAAGATTGTAGATTTCTAGGAATTTATCCATTTTGCCAGGATTGTCTAATTTGTTGGCATATAGTTGTTCAGAGTATTTATTTAAATTCTTTGTATATCTGTGGTGTCAGTTGTTACTCTTCCATTTCTGATTTTATTTATTTGAGTTCTCTCTCTCTTTTTTTCTTGATGAGTCTGTTGAAATGTCATCAATCTTGTTTGTCATTCCAAGAACTAGCTTTTGCTTTCATTAATCTTTTATATTGTTATTTTAGTCTCTATGTCCTTTATTTCCACTCTAATCTTTATTATTTCCTTCTTTCTATTTTCTTTTTCTAGTTATTTTTCTTTTTCTAGTTCTCTAAGGTGTAGGGTTAGATTGTTTACTTTAGATTTTTCTTGTTTCTTGAGGTAGTTCTGTAGTGCTATGAACTTCCCTCTCAGGACTACTTTTGCTGTGTCCCATAGATTTTGGATTGTTGTGTGTTCACTTTCATTTGTCTACAGTAACTTTTTATTTCTTTTTTTTATCTCATTGTAAACCCATTCATTGTTTATTTATTTTTTTTATAATTTATTTTATTATTAATTTGTTTTTGTTACAGATGTTTTTCCTTTTTTTCCCCCATTGACACCCTCCTCCCCCTCCCCTTCTCCTCCTCCCCATCCCTGTTGTCCATGTCCATTGGTTATGCACCCATGCACATAGGCTCTGTGATTTATCTCTTTCCCCCGCCTCCCCCCCTCCTCTGAGGCCTGTCATCCCGTACTCCACCCTCCATGTCTCTGGGTCAATTTCATTGTTCAGTTTGCTCAGTTCTCCTGTGTGTTGCCGGCTTCCTCCGTTGGTGGGGGGGTCGCCCGGCTCCCCCGCTCCGCCTGGGTTCCCCCGTGGTGGCGGGGTCACAGCTCCCCCGCCCCTCCTGGGCTCCCCCGCGGTGGGGGCGTCCCCCGGCACCCCCGCCCCGCCTGGGTTCCCCCGCGGTGGGGGGGGTCGCCCGGCACCCCCGCTCCACCTGGGTTCCCCCGTGGTTGGGGCGTCTCCTGGCACCCCCGCTCTGCCTGGGCTCCCCCGCTCCGCCTGGGTTCCCCCGTGGCGGGGGGGTGGGGTAGCCCGTCTCCCTCGCTCCTGGGTTCCTCCGTGGTGGGGGGGATCGCCTGGCTCCCTCGCTCCTGGGTTCCTCCGTGGTGGGGGGGTCGCTCAGCTTCCGCAGGCGCCCCTGGCTGCAGGATCACGTTTCCTTTCAGGCAACAAGGAGGGTCCTGGAGGGCAGTATGCCGTCTCCATTCTGCTGCTTCTTTAATTTCGTAGTTGCAGGGCTTCCATTCAGCTTGATTTCATGCGGTCTTTAAGTGATAGTTATTCTGTGATTTAGTTGTAACTTTGATGTGGTTGTGGGAGGACGCGGTTCCACGTCCACCTAGGTCGCCATCTTGACCGGAAGTCCTAAGCTATTCTTTATTTCAGTTAGTGCCTCCTTCATTTCTAACTGTGTATCCATCATTTCTGACTGGTCCCTTTTTATGCTCTTGAGGCCCTCACTAAGTTCACTGAGGTTCTCACTAAGTCCATTGAGCATCCTTATAAGCAGTATTTTGAACTCTGCATCTGTTAGGTTGCTTAACTCCATTTCACTTAGTTCTATTCCTGGAGTTTTGTCTGTTCTTTCATTTGGGACCTGTTTCTTTGTCTCCTCATTTTGGCTGCCTCCCTGTGTTTGTTTGTATGTATTACTTAGCGAGAAATGTGGGGCTAGCTGAGACCAGATGCTGCTTGTTTGAAAGAATTTAGGAAAAGCTGAAACAGGCTCCAAGACAGGCCAATCCTATGGTAAAGCAACTGGCAACAGCTTGGGTGGGCCTGGAAGTTGGGTGGGGCAGGGCCTCAGGGAATCACCAGGGCGGGGCCAACAGTGTGAGCCAGGTTGCTGGAGTCCCAGAAATGGCGGCGTCTACCGCCCCAGGGAAGGGCTCACCAAAAGAACAAAAGCCTCTGATAGCACGTCTGTCCAGGTCTGTCCAGGAGAAAGTTGCCTCTCCAGCCCTCGCGCCAATGCCTAACAGCTCAGTTCTTCCCCATATGACTCTGGTGCCTTTCAAGCTGTCTCCCACATGCTGGAGCCTGGAGGGAGCGAGTCCGAGTAAGTCTGTGCGCGGGCCCTTTAAGAGGAGCTGCCAGGGGCTCCAGCCGCCTCAGCCTCAGTTCCCGCTGGTTTCTCCAGCCAGAAGTTCTGGGGGCTTCTCTTCCTGGCACTGGAACCCTCAGCTGGGCTCGTGGTGTGGGACGGGGACCCCTCAGTCCTCAGGGAGGACCTTCCCAGCTGAGGTGTCCTCCTAATTTTTATCCGCCACACGTGGGTGTGGGACCAGCCCGTCATGCCTCCACCCTCCTACCAGTCTCGATGCGGCTTCTTCTTTAATTTCGTAGTTGTCAGACTTCCATTCAGCTTGATTTCAGGTGGTTTTGAATGATGGTTGTTCTGTAGTTTAGTTGTAACTTTGATGTGGTTGTGGGAGGACGCGATACTGCATCTACCTACGCCGCCATCTTGACCGGAAGCCCCCCATTCATTGTTTATTAACATGTTATTTAGCCTCCATAGGTTTGAATTTTTTTCAGTTTTTTTGTTGTAGTTTATTTCTAGTTTTATACTACTGTGATCCAAAAACATACAATTTCAATCTTCTTGAATTTGTTAATAGTTATTTTGTGTCCTAAAATGTGGTCTATCTTTGAGAATGTTTCATGTGCACTTGAGAAGAATGTATATTATACTGCTTTGGGATAAAATGTTCTGTTAATATTAATTAAATCCATCAGATCCAGTGTATCATTTAAGGACACTTTTGCCTTGAGACTTTTTTGTCTGGAAGATTTATCCATTGATGTCAATGGGATGTTAAAATCCCTCACTATGACTGCATTGCTGTCAATCTGTTCCCTAATGTCCACTAAGATTTTCTTTGTGTAGTTAGGTGCTGCAATATTGTGTGCATAGATGTTTACAATGATTATATCCTCTTTCTGGAATGATCCTTTTAGTATTATGTAGTGACTTTCTTTGTCTCTTGTTATCACCTTTGTTTTCAAGTTTATTGTGTTTGACATAAGTATTAAAACACCAGTTTTTTTGTTGTTGTTTATTAATAATTTGCATGGAATATTTTTTCCATTTCTTTAATTTTCTTCTGAGGTGGGTCTCTTGTACACAGCATGTATATGGGTCATGTTTCCTGATCCATTCAGCTACCCTATGTCTTTTTTTTTTTTTTTAATTTTTTCCTCTATTGATTTTTATAGAGAGAGGAAGGCAGAGGAAGAGATAAAAACATCAATGAGAGAGAACATTGATTGGCCGCTTCCTGCATACCCCCCATTGGAGATTTGGCCCACAACCTGGGCATGTGCCCTGACCAAGAATCAAACCAGTGACCTCTTGGTACATAGGACAATGCTCAACCACTGAGCCATACCGGCCAGGCTACCCTATGTCTTTTGATTGAAGCACTTAATCTGTTTATATTTAAGGTTATTATTGCTAGATACTTACTTACTGCTATTTTATTCTTTATACCTATGTTCTTCTCTCTGCTTCTTTTTTCTTCTTCTTCTTAAAGAAGGCCCTTTAACATTTCTTGCAATACTCATTTGGTGGTAATCTTTTAGCTTTTTTGGTTGTTGTTGTTGTTAGGAAAGCTCTTTATTTCACCTTTAGTTTTAAATGATAGCCTTGCTGGATAGAGTAGTCTTTGTTGTAGGTCCTTGCTTTTCATTACTTTGAATATTTTATGCCAATTCCTTCTGGCCTGAAGTATTTCTGTTAAGAAATCAGCTAACAGCCTTATGAAAGCTTCATGATAGGTAACTAACTGTCTCTGTCTTCCTGCTTTTAAGATTTTCCCATTGTCTTTAAGCTTTGTCTTTTTTTTTTTTTTTTTTTTTTTGCCCATAATCAAAACTTTATTGAAAAACTGACACCAAAATAGGAGATCGCTGTTGTATGTACTCACAAAATTAAATGTAATTACATTATCCTGGTAGCTTAACTAGAATTCCTGAACTAATAAGGCTTTCTGTGATATAACACAAATTCAGGAAGTTGTATGGATCATTAGTGTTGCTTTTTTCTAAATGAACACCCTTCCATGAGCTTAGCCTTTCCTCCTGTCGGCTGGCACAACACTGTTGAACAACCTACACAAAGAACCACGGTCTGAGCATGGCTGAAAACCATAGTGATCTTGTAGCAACCTGGACATTTTACATGCATAAAATAAGAATTTGGACTTTGAACTAGCCGTTTCTTTTTATATTTTTTCTTTTCCTCTTCCAAGGACAGATGTAGTAAATCTCTAGCCAAAGGCATGTTGATCCTCTCGCAAGTGCAGCCTGTGGAGATCTCTAAGCTTTGTCATTTTAATTATGATGTGTCTTGGTGTGGGCCTCTTTAGGTTCGTCTTGATTGGGACTCTGCTTCTTGAACATCTGTGACTTTTTCCTTCACCAGTTTAGGGAAGCTTTAAACAGGTCCTCAGTTCCTTGCTCACTCTCTTCTTTTTTTAGGATCTCTGTGATGTGGATGTTGTTACTCTTGATGTTGTCCTAGAAGTCCCATAGACTTTCTTCATTTTTTAAATTCTCTTTACTTTTTGTTGCTCTGCTTAGGTGCTTACTATTATCTTGTCCTGTAATTTTGATTTGTTCCTCTGCTTCATCTGACCTGCTGTTGACTCCTTCTAGTATATTCTTCATTTCAAAATTGTATTCTTCATTTCTCACTGGTTCTATTTTATGGTTTCTATGTCCTTTTTAATGCTTACTATCTCTTTTTTTTTTAATTCTCACTGAGTCATCTATTCTTCCCCTAAGCTCCTGGAGCATTCTTATAACCATTGTTTTAAAACTCTGCATCTAGTATTTTGGTTGCTTCCATTTCATTTAATTCTTTTTTTTTCTGGGGATTTCTCTTATACTTTATTTGGAACATATTTCTTTATCTCCCCATTTTGTTGGGGTGCATTAGGTAGATCTTCTATGACTCCTAAGCTTGTAATGATGGCTTTATGATGTATATGTCCTGTTGGACTCAGTGATGTAATTTTCCACATCACCTGAGATGGTGTTCCAGGAATGTGTCTTGTGGATTGTGTACACCCTCCTGTTGTAGTTGAATCTTGAAAGCTGTTGGCCCTTTGGTGGTTGGAATTAATCTTTCAGGGTTGCTGATTATGAGGATAAACCTTACTCACCATGTATGAGTCACAGTGTAGGGGCTGCTCCCCACGTAAGAGTATTTTCCTGCAAGGTCTGGTGCCTGCTAGAATTCTCTTTTTGGTGTGCCAATTGTGTGGCTAGCTGAGTCAAGCCTTGGTGTGGTCTGAAGCCCACCACTGGTCTTCTCAGGTAGATGTCAGACATTGTGTGTAACTTGTCTTGTGCTACCAGTCTGGAGCTTCTACGCTATTCACTGTTTTTCTGGCTGAGTCTACTTGGCCTTGGTTGTGCATGGGTGGGGCCAATCTTTGTAAAAGGGTCAACTTCCTCCAGCATAGAGCTGGGGCAGATCTATAAAAGGTCCAAGGCTCCCTGAGGTTCACCTCCACCTGTCAGCTACTCTGTCTGATCTTCCTCCAGAATCTTCTGAAGAAAGACTGTAGAATAGGCCTAGGCTGGCCACAACCCACAGACCTTTTCACAAGTTACGAGCTTGGTAGGTTGAGGTGACTGGGGTCAGGAAGATGGGGCTAGTTGGTCCCCTACTTGAGGGTCAGGCAGTCAGGCACTCAATGAGGAAAAAGTGGCCCCCTACTCCAGAACCATATCACACAGTCTCTGCCAGTGTCCCCAACTCCATCTTCCCCAGGAGGAGTGTAACACAGGTTAAGTTTGGGTACAACCAGCCAAATTTTCTGCTGGAAAAAGCTCAGTAGAGTGGAGCCACTGGAGCTTGTGAGGACAGAGCAAAAAAGTCTCCCATTGGTGCTGGTGGAGCTTACCAAAGGGGACCAAGCACTTTGTCCTGGTCCGTCACTAGCCTCTGAAGAGACACACTCCAAATGTTGAATCACTTGTCCTGCCCTTCCATTCCCTGTGGCCCAGTCTTGCAGAGTTAAGTCTCACAGGGAGATCAAAGTTCCATGCAGAGCTTGGACTTTTGGAGTCTGTCTCACAAGAGGCTCTGAGAAGCACTCCCTTCCCCCATGGAGCTGAGCTCAGAGGGCAAGGCCACCAGGACTTGGGAGGGCAGATCCAAAGAGTCATCCATTGAGAATGGTCCTGAAGATTCCAAAATGGCAGTGGAGTGAATAGAAGCTACACAGACCATCTCCCAGGACCAAACTGGAATTACAACTAAAATAAAGACAAATCATCAGGAAAAAGAAACAGAAAAGCAGCTGGAGAGGACCCATATAACCAGGGACAGAAAAAGGACACTAAATCAAGCCTGGTAGGAACTGCAGAGGCACGAGAGGGTGGGCTGGGAGCCCACAGACAATGGCTGTTTTAGCTGTGGCAACTCCCTCGGGGTTAACATCCCAAGCCGGCTCCACAGCACAGAGGGCTGGGAAACAGAACTAAATTAGCTGCAGCCACTCACCTTGGGCTCTCGCAGAGGGAGGGTGGACTTGACTAGAACTGTGTGGAGACTCAGGAACTTGGAGAGCTGGGAAGGTACCGGAAGTTTTGTGCTGAATCACTCCATCATAGGACAGTAGCTATCTTCCTCAAAGAGCCCCTTCCCAGAGCCCCAGGGAGAAGCAACAGCCCCTCCCTCAGGAGTTTAACACCACTCAGCCAGGCCAGAGAAATGCAAATTGAGGCTCATTAACAGCCAGCAAACATCTGCCCCACCTGTTGGAAATACTCTTACCCTAAACACCTGAGGGATTTTTTCATTCAGTTGAGGGCTATAACCCAAGGCTCATCAAGTAACTGAGAGTAATAGCCTCCAGGCCAAAAAGCTATAGGATAACTGAACCTTTCCTGGGCTTGCAAGTCTACCCAGGAAAGTAAGACTTAACAGGGGTGTTTAATATGTGTCCTCCCACACTCATCCAAACCCAGTAGAAGGAGCCACAATCAGCAGAACACCAACACCCACAGGGAAAATTTGGCAGGCTCTAAAACCCACTGACACAGCCAAAATGGTGAAACAAAGAAACAAATCCCAAATGAAAGAACAAGAGAACTCTACCGAAGAAGAGATAAATGAAATGCAGTTAAGCAAGTAATCAGATGTAGAGTTCAGAGCGATGATAATGGGAAAGCTCAACAGCAGGAGTAAGGACCTCAACACCATGCGTAAAGATATAAAACATTGAAAACCAACCAATTGGAAATGAAGAATGACACAGCAGAAATAAAGAACACATTGGAAGGAATAACCAGCAGAGTACAGAAAGCCAAGGACTGGATCAGTGAATTAGAAGACAGGGTAGAAAAAAAAAATACCCAATCAGAGAACCAAAAATAAAAAAAACAATTTAAAAACAGGAAGACAGTTTAAGAGAACTTTGGGACAATATGAAACATAACAACATCCGCATCATAGGAGTTCAGGAAGTAGAAGAAAATGAGCAAGGGTTACAGAATGTATTTGAAGAAATAGGACACAAATTTTCCCTAACTTGGTGAAGGAAAAAGGCATTCAAGTTGAAGAAGCACAGAGAGCCCCAAGTAAGAAGAACCCAAACAGGCACACACCAAGACACACAATAATTGAAATGCAAAACATTAAAGACAAAGAAAGAATCCTAAAGGCAGCAAGAGATAAGCAACAGGTTACCTACAAAGGAACCCCCATAAGGCTATCAGCTGACTTCTGAACAGAAACACTACAGGCCAAAAGGGAATGGCATGAAGTAATCAAGGTCATGAAAAACAAGGATCTGAATCCAAGACTACTCTAGCCAGCAAAGCTATCATTCAAAATAGAAGGTGAAATAAAGAGCTTCCTAGACAAAAAAAAAAAAAAAAAAAAAAAAAAGGCTAAGGGAATATATCAGCACCAAACCAGCACTGCAAGAAATGTTAAAAGGACTGCTGTAATAAGTAGAAGAAACAGGAAGAAAAATATAACCACAATAAACAAAAATGGCAATAAATAAGTACATATCAATAATAACCTTAAATGTAAATGGATTGAATGCTATGATAAAAAGACACAGAGAAGCTGATTGGATGAAAGCATGACTCTGGACAGAGTGCATAATGGACTTATTATACCATGTTTAATGACTTGCCTAATGTCATGGATGTGCTTAATTTTTACTAGAATCTGAGTGTATTTAAAGATAAAAAACTCATATAGAATTCTTTCACAAGCTAATCATAAGCTCCTTGAGAAGCAAAAGAACAATGTACCCAAAGAACTTTCAAGCATTTGCCAATATGCAATTAGAATTTACCAACAAAACTGCAGTGAGTTGTTTTTATAATAACTTGACACTGTATCTTTGTATTTCTAAAGTAAGATTTTAATGTTTTTAATCACAGAGGGTAGCAGTGAAGATTAAGCTAGTGAACTGGGAAATCAGAAAGCTCACTGTACATTCAACAATATTTCCTAGACAAGATTTTATGAGCAACTTGTTCTAGTAAAATCCAAAGTAAAATGACAAATACATGTGAAAAATATTAAACATTCAATAGCTGAAAAGGTTGAACGACAGTAGTGTTAGTGTAGTGACTGATACAATAAGGTAAATTTAAATATATTAAATATAGAGACTATATGTTTTTAAAATATGAAAACTGTAACGTAAAGTGTCTTAACTACACAAACACTAAGGAAATGCTATTTGATGTAAATGCAAATGTAAGAGGAGAAAATGATATTCAAGAGTGCAAAAAATGATATTCAAGAGTGCACGGTTAAAAAACATATTGTTAATCATTATCAGTAAAGTCTTGTACTAAAACACACTTAGGTCAATGTGTACCTGGTTTCTCTCCTAATAGCACTTGTATCACACACCCATGCACTCACCACGCGGCTAAGACAGGAAATTGCCCACTTTTAAAACCCCATGTGCCCTTTCCCAGCCACACACCCCGAACTCCCACCGAAGGAAGGAACCACCGTCTTGGATTTTGTCAGAAACTTATTTGCTAACGTTTTCACTTTCAATTTAACAGAAAAGTCTTTACTTAACAGAAATCAAACTCAGACGTATAAATACATAAAACAAGTCTGATAGGGACGGCTTGAAGATCCGTCAGCCAGCTCTCCGCTTCGCCCCCTAACGGTGAGGCAAGGCACCGTGCGAAAACGAAGATATTTCCGGAATCAAAAGAACAGAGACTCGCCTTATTTGCATACCCACAGTGCACTGCAGCAAATCCAAGTTTAAAAGGAAAAACAGAATTTCTTCCACTTATATTTTCGAAAGTTAGATTTCTATTTTAAGAATAACCTAGAAACTTTTACATAGGCACTAAATCTTGTCATTACATAGTCACCATCAGTGTAATAGAAGTTGCTTTTACCCGAGGTGTGCCTGACAACCTGGCGACCATCTTCTCTCTCTCTCCCATTTTTTTTTGGGAGGCAACCAAATTTTTGGTGGTCTTGTTTCGACAAGGCTGGTGGGATATGAAAAGCAGGCTTGTTAACTGTTTCCGACATTTACAGACAGATCATGTAAGTGAATGGAGAATAATTACTTCTCCAAAACCACGAACATGAAAGTGTTACTGCTTTCTGCTAGTGCTAGTTCATTCAACAAACAGTGTATAACTCTCACCACTGCTAGACGCAGTGAGCGTAGAAATAGCGCAGCGTGTTTTAAAATTTCTCAAAATGCTCGGAAGGAGAACGGATGCTGGAACCTGGGAATCAGTTTATAAGAACAAGATAAAAAGTTTTCGGACGCCAAACAGCGAGTTATTAACAGGGACGAGGGGGTGCAAGTTGTCCCCGGCCCGGTCTCCAGTCGATGTTTCTCTCTCCCTTAAGAGCTGGGTTTTAGGAAAGATAAACAAGATTGATGGACCCTAAAAGCCAAACTCACACACACACAAAAAAGCTTGACCAAAGTCAAAATCAAAAAAGTAGAAATATCATACAAAGAGTTGTTCAAAGATACTATGAACAGTTTCACACAACAAATGAGAAAACCCAGGTATGGAGAACCACCCACCTGAGCCAACAGTAATTAACTGCTGGTAAACATCACTGACAACCTGTTGAATCTGCTTTTTTTCGTTGTTGTTAGCAGCCTTGTCAAAACAAGGCCACCAAAAATTTGGTTGCCTCCCAAAAAAAAATGGGAGAGAGAGAGAACATCCTCACCTATTTTGTCAAGCACACCTCGGGTTAAAGTAACTTCTAAGACACTGATGGTGGCTATTTAATGACCAGATTTAGTGCCTAAGTAAAAATTTCCAGGTTATTCTTAAAATAGAAATCTAATTTTCAGAAAATATAAGTGGAAGAAGTTTTAAGTTTTTCCTTTTTAAACTTCGATTTGGTGCAGTGCACTATGGGTATGCAAATAAGGGTGCATATATGTTTATCAAGGTTACATCCTTCTGTTGGATAGAGCCTTTCAATATTATCTTTGTCTCTAGATATGGCCTTCATTTTGAAGTCTATTTTATCAGATAAGAGTATTGCTACCCCAGCTTTTTTTTCCATTTGCTTGGAAATTTTTTTTCCATCCCTTCACTTTCAACCTATGGGAGTCTTTTGTTGTGAGGTGGGTCTCTTGTAAGCAAGATATATATGAGTCATGCTTTCTTATCAATCACCTACTTTGTGACTTTTGATTGGAGCGTTTAACCCATTTACGTTAAAGGTTATTATTGATATGTACTTATTTATTGCCATTTTTATTTGTCGTGATTACGTTTGTCTTCCTATTTCTTCTGCTTATTACAGCAGTCCTTTTAACACTTCTTGCAGTGCTCATTTGGTGCTAATATATTCCCTTAGCCTGTTTTATTCTTTTTGTCTGGGAAGCTCTTTATTTCACCTTCTATTTTGAATGATAGCCTTGCTGCATAGAGTAAGTAGTCTTGGGTTTAGATCCTTGTTTTTCATTACCTTGTTTACTTCATGCCATTCCCTTCTGGCCTGTAGTGTTTCTGTTGAGAAGTCAGCTGATGGCCTTATGGGGATTCCTTTGTAGGTAACCTGTTGCTTACCTCTTGCTGCCTTTAGGATTCTCTCTTTGTCTTAAATGTTTTGCATTTCAATTATTGTGTGTCTTGGTGTGTGCCTGTTTGGGTTCTTCCTACTTGGGGCTCTCTGTGCTTCTTGAACTTGAATGCCTTTTCCTTCACCAAGTTAGGGAAGTTTTCTGTCACTATTTCTTCAAATATATTCTCTAATCTTTGCTCATTTTATTCTTCTTCTGGAACTCCTATGATGCGGATGTTATGTTTCATGTTGTCCCACAGTTCTCTTAGGCTGTCTTCCTGTTTTTTAATTTTTTTTTCTTTTTGGTTCTCTGATTGGGTGATTTTTTCTACCTTGTCTTCTAATTCACTGATTCCATCCTGGGCTTCCTCTACTCTGCTAGTTATTCCTTCCAATGTGTTCTTTATTTCTGCTTTGTCATTTTTCATTTGCTTGGTGGTTTTTCATTTCCAATTGGTTTTCAATGTTTCTATATCTTTACTCATGCTGTTGAGGTCCTTCCTTACTCATGCTGTTGAGCTTCCTTATTATCATTACTCTGAACTCTACCTCTGATAACTTGCTTAATTGCATTTCATTTATCTCTTCTGTAGAAGTCTCTTGTTCTTTCACTTGGGATTTGTTTCTTTGTTTCACCCTTTTGGCTGTCTCAGTAGGTTTTGGAGCCTGTCAAATTTTCCCTATGGGTATTGGTGTTCTGCTAATTGTGGCTCCCTCTACTGCAGTGGTTCTCAACCTTCCTAATGCTGCAACCATTTAATACAGTTCTTCATGTTGTGATGACCCCCAACTATAAAATTATTTTCGTTGTTACTTCATAACTGTAATTTTGCTACTGTTATGTCTTAGGCAACCCCTGTGAAAGGGTCATTCAACCCCCAAAGGGGTCGCGACCCACAGCTTAACCGCTGGTCTACTGGGTTTGGATGAGTGTGGGAGGACCCATATTAAACACCACTGTCAAGTCTTACTTTCCTGGGTAGATTTGTAGGCCAATCAAAGGTTCAGTTTTCCTCTAGCTTTTGCCTGCAGGCTATTAGTCTCAATTGTTTGATGAGCCTTGGTTTGTAGCCCTCAGTGAATGAAAAAAATCCCTCAGGTGTTCAGGGTAAGAAGATTTCCAGCAGGTGGGGCAGATGCTTGCTGGCAGTTTCTTGCTGCTAATGAGCCTCAATCTGCATTTCTCTGGACTAGCTGGGTGGTGTTAAATTCCTGTGGGAGGGGCTGTTGCTTCTCCCAGGGGTTCTGGGAAGGGGCTCTTTGAGTAAGATGGCTACTGTCCTGTGACGGAGTGATTCAGCACAAAACTCCTGGTGTCCTCCCAGCTCTCCAAACTCCTGAGTCTCTCCACACAGTTCCAGTCCAGTCTGCCCTCCTTCTGCCGGAGCCCAAGATGAGTGGCTGTAGCTAATTTAGTGTTCTGCTGTTTTTATCCCTTGCGCTTCTCCTGGCCAGTCAAAACCTCAGCTCTGGTGATTGCAGCCAGGTGTTATGCAGGCACCTTTCCCTGTCCCAGCACTCTGGCTGTGGAGCCAGCTTGGGGTTTTAACCCCGAGGGAACTGCTCACAGCTAAACAGCCCTCAGCCCTCTCTGTGGGCTCCCAGCCCGTCCTCTTGCGCCTCTGCAGTTCCTACCAGGCTCGATTTGGTGTCCTCTTTCCATTCCTGGTTATATAGGTTCTCTCCAGCTGCTTAACTGTTGTCTTTTCCCAATGATTTGTCTTTATTTTAGTTGTAATTCCAGTTTGGTCCTAGGAGATGGTCTGTGTAGCTTCCATTCACTCCGCCGCCCACTTTTTTTTATGAGAACTTTTTTCTCTTTTCTTTGGACACTTTTGTGTTTTAGCCTAGCTATATTTCTGTTTGCAAACTCTAAGACCCTTGGCCACATCTCTATCATCTATCTCTGGCAAAGCCTCCAGAGTCTTTTTGAGTTCATCTGACACATGAAAAATTACTTGTAGCTGTGATATATGTGTATGCAAATGTACATAAAAAGGACTAGAGCAGTGGTTCTCAACCTTCCAAATGCTGCAACCATTTAATACAGTTCCTCATGTTGTGGTGACTCCCAACCATAAAATTATTTTCGTTGCTACTTCATAACTGTAATTTTGCTACTGTTATGTCTTAGGCGACCCCTATGAAAGGGTTGTTTGACCCCCAAAGGGGTCGTGACCCACAGGTTGAGAACCACTGGACTAGAGGGATATATATTCCTTTCATTTTTATTGAATAGTGTGTCCCCAAAATTCATATCCACCCAGAACTTCAGAACTTATTTGGAAATAGGGTCTTTGCAGAGGTAATTAGCCAAGTGAAAATGAGGTCATATTGGATTACGGTGGGCCCTAAATCCGATAGCTGTGTCCTGATATGAAAGCCATGTGCAGGAAGAAGGCCACATGAAGATGAAGGTAGAGCCTGGAGTGACAAGGAACAACAAGGATTGCAGGCATCATGGAAGCTAGAAGAAAGGCCTCAAACAGAGTCTCCCTCAGAGTCTCCAGAAACGACCAGTGCTGCGGACACACTGACCTCAGACTGCTGGCCTTTTGACCACGAGAGAATCCATTTCTGTTGTTTTAAGCCACCCACTGTGTGATCATTTGTGACAGCAGCTCTAGGAAACTAAGACATACCTGTTCAACAATGGTTATGTTATAGGACAACGAAAAGATAGGGAAATTCTGGGACAAGTGCAATAGGGAAACTGAGGCAGGAAAATTAAACAAAGCCAAAAAGTTTTGCAGGCCATTTATAGCAGGACCTTGAGAACAAAGTTTTAAGACCTCTTCTCACAGAAGAATGCAGGAGAGGAGGGGGGAGGAAAGGGAGGAGGAGGAACAGGAATCAGAGACCACTTAGTGCAAATCATCCTGAAGATGTTAGAACAGCAGGGAGTGGGGGAAGGCAGAGAATAGTCTTATCTTATTCCACTGTTTAACAAAAAACCAGCAGTCAGGATCTAATTGCCAGGTGCTTCCCATAAACTGTGGAAAAACTGTAACAAAGAAAAGGGGGAGACCTTCACAGTTAATCTGTACCAGGATATCAAGCACAGGAATTTTAAAAAAACTTATAAACAGGAAGGTATATAAGGTAGAAACCCCCCACTCTACGGGCTCTTCAGGTTAACTGAGAGCCAGTCTGTGTATAAACCAGGTGTATAGATTTGCTTGCATTGCTTTGTTAATAAATGCGCATGCTTTAATTTGTTGAATAAATTCACAGACTGACAAACCTCAGAGGGAGGGGGGTGGGAGGGGTGAGAAGAGATAAACCAAAGAACTTATATGCACATATGCACAACCAATCAACACCGGACACTGGGCTTGTGAAGGCAGGAGGCAGGTGAGAGTGGGAAGAAAGGGGCCAATTGAAACAAAAGGGGGACATCTGTAATACTTTCAACAATAAAAAAAAATTAATTAATTAAAAAATAAAAAATAAATTCACTTGCTTTAATGTTTTAATAAATTCACTTCATCACAACACAAACAAGGGCTCTCATATAAATTCATTTACATGAGAAGGCAACGATCGAGTTGGCGACAGCCCACTCCCTCTGACTTGGGGCTATCTAATAACACCTCTCTGGCGTCTGTGAGAGGTGTGTGTCACAGTTAGAGCTAAGGAAGAGATTTTGTATTTCTATATTGTTTGAATATTTTACGATGAAAATGTATTCTTTTGTGGCTAAATGTTTTCAATAAAAATAAATTAATAAAGAAGTCATCCAGCCCGGCTGATGTGGCTCAGTGGTTGAGCATCGACTCATGCACCAAGAGGTCGCTGGTTCAATTCCCAGTCAGGACACATGCCCAGGGTGTGGGCCCAATCCCCAGTGGGGGGCATGCAGGAGGCGGCCAATCCATGTTCTCTCTCATCGATGTTTCTGTCTCTCTCTCCCTCTCCCTTCCTCTCTCTCTAAAGTCAATAAAGGAAAAAAAAAATTTTTTTTTTTAAAAAGAAGTCACCCAGAAAAACTTCTGGTCAGGATGTCAGCATAGGTAAATGCGGTCTCACCTCCTCCCACAACCACATCAAAATGACAACTGAACTACAGCACAACCATCCTTCAGAACCGCCTGACATTGAGCTGAATGGAAGTCCTACAACTATGACAGTAAAGCAGCAGCCACACTGAGACTGGTAGGAGGGTGGAGGTGGACAGGCTGGTCCCACACCCACGTGTGGCGGATAAACATCAGGACACCTCGGCTGGGAAGGTCCTCCCTGAAGACTGAGGGGTCCCCGTCCCACACCAGGTGCCCAGCTCAGGGTTCCAGTGCCAGGCAGCTTTTTCCTGGACAGAGGCGCTGTCTGAGGCCATTGTTCCTTTGGTGAGCCCTTCCCCCAGGAGGCTGGCACACGGCAGCCATATCTGGGACTCCAGCAACCTGGCTCACACTGTTTGCCCCACCCTGGGGACTCCCTAAGGCCCTGCCCCACCCAACTTTCAGGCCCTCCCAAGCTGTTTCCAGTGGCTTTACCATAGGATTGGCCTGTCTTGGACTCTGCTTCAGATTTTCCTAAGTCTCTCAAACAAGCAGCATCTGGTCTCAGTGAGCCCCATACCTCTTGTTAAGTGGCCCCAGGCCCGGCACTAGGAGCACTCAGCCTTGGTTCACAGCTTGGCTTTGCCTGGGCACCTCCAAGCCCAGCACAAGAAGCAGCCATCTGCAGATCGCTTTGTAGCTTATGATAGGTGGTTCTAGGTAGAACAGGCAGTGGCTGACCTTGCCCCAGAGCCAGCACACACAGTGGACACCTTCAGAACACTGTGAAGCACCACCACCCAACCACCTCCACAAGTGACACACTCAAGGAATGGACTCAGTGGGTACCAGAGCCTTGCTGAAGTAAGTCTTGCTCTTTGTGGTGGGCCCCTGAACAACTGATCATCCAAGGTAGTCAGAGGTCGGTGGATAGTGGGCACAACCAGTCCTTGCAGCTGATCAGCCTGAGTAAATCCCTCCCATTGACATACCAACAGCAATCAAGACTCAGTTACAACAGAAGGGTGTAAAGTCCACATGAGGGGTGCACCTCAAAGGACCAGCTGGGGTGATCAGGGAGGCTGTGCCACTGGACCCTACAGGACACCTACTACAAGAGGCCACCCTAAGAAGCCCAGGAAACATAGCAACTCTACCTAATACATAGAAACAAACACAAAGAGGCAGCCAAAATGAGGAGACAAAGAAACATGTCCCAAATGAAAAAACAGAACAAAACTCCAAGAAAAGTAGTAAACAAAATGGAGATAAACAATCTAACAGATGCAGAGTTCAAAACACTGCTTATAAGGATGCTCAATGAACTTAGTGAGAATTTCAATGAATTTAGTGAAGGCCTCAAGAGCATAAAAAAGGGACCGGTCAGAAATGAAGGATGCACTAAATGAAATAAAGAATAATTTACAGAGATTCAATAGTAGAGTAGGTAAAGCCAAGAAGCAAACCATTGATTTGGAATATAAGGAAGCAAAAAACACCCAATCAGAACAGCAAAAAGAAAAAAGAATACAAAACAATGAGGAAAGTGTAAGGAGCCTCTGGAACAACTGCAAGTGTACCAACATTCTCATCATGGGGGTGCCAGAAGGAGAAGAGAGAGAATAAGAAATTGAAAACCTATTTGAAACAATGACAGAAAACTTCCCTAACTTGGTGAAGGAAACAGACATACAAGTCCAGGAAGCACAGAGAGTCTCAAACAAGATGAACCCAAAGGGGCCCACACCAAGACACATCATAATCAAAATGCAAAAGGTTCAAGACAAAGAGAGAATCTTAAAAGCAGCAAGAGAAGAGCAGTTAGTTACCTACAAAGGAGCTCCCATAAGACTGTCAGCCCATTTCTCAAAAGAAACTTTGCAGGCCAGAAGGGAGTGGCAAGAGATATTCAGAGTGATGAAAAGCAAGGACCTACAACCAAGATTACTCTATCCTGCAAAGCTGTCATTTAGAATTGATGGCCATATAAAGAGTTTCCCAGACAAGGAAAAGCTAAAGGAGTTCATCACCACCAAACCATTATTATATGAAATGTTGAAGGGTCTTCTTGAAGAAAAAGAAGATCAAAAATATGAACAAACAAAATGGCAATAAATACATATCTATCAACAATTGAATCTACAAACAAAATGAACAAGCAGAACAGAAACAGATTCATAGATACAGACAACATTTTGTTGGTTGCCAGATGGGAGGGGGTGTTGGGAGAATGGGTGATAAAGGTGAAGGGATTAAGAAGTACAAATTGGTTGTTAGACTGGCAAACCTCAAAGCAAAGGGAGGTGGGGGGGTGGGGAGGAATAAGTAAACCAAATAACCTATATGCATAACCAATGGACACAGACAACAGTGTGGGGAAGGCAGGAGGGAGGCAGGAGTGAGGAGGAGGGGGTCAATCGGGAGAAAAGGAGGAACATCTGTAATACAACAATAAAGATACTTAAGTGGTTTTTTTTTAAAGTCACCCATATTTTATGTTGGAATTTTCAGTTCTGCCACTTACCAAGTATAAAATCTTGGACAAGTCATTACATATATGAAGTTTTCAATCACTTCATCTATAAAATGGAAATGTTAACATCCACCCTCTTCACTTCCCAGGTTGGTATTGGAACCTCCCTGGACCCTTCTTCTCTCACTATCCGCATCCCCTCCTCCTGTACAATGCTCTAGTGGGAATGCCTTTCCATTTACCCTACCATCCCTGCCTCTAATCCATGTCTCCAGCCCCCGGCAGATTCAGTTTACCAGAACACTACATACATGTACTACATACATGTCCCTTTCCTTTGTGAGCCCCTTCAACAATTTCTAATTACCAGTTAAACTAAATACAAACTTCTTAGTTCAGTTCAAGACCCTCTACATTCTGAGCCCCACCTACCTGCCATCATTATCACTCACCACTTGCTCCCTTGGTTCAAAGCAAGGTTCACAGACAATCTCTGAACCTTGAGCTTTGCCTTTTTCAGCCATGCCACTGAGTATGCTTTTCCCTGTAAGTGGACTGTCCTCCACCCTAAGCCCTTTTCCAGCCTGAAGAATTCCCCCATGGATCCACAATGGAAGTGATTTCCTTTCCTTTCAATTCCTATAGCACAAACCCTCATATCTTATGTATTTTCATTACTACCCATTAAACTGCAAATGCTTTTGAGAGAAAAAACTTTATTCATTATTTTATCTAGCATGCAATCTTATGGAAATTGGGTGAGCAATACATATTTGTCACATAAATGAATAACAATTATAAGACACTTGAGTTTTATGAAGTTTACATGGGTTTTAAAAATAAATTTTAAAAGTATAAACAAATTATATTCAGCCAGTACATACCAGTACAATCACACTTGTAAAATATTTAAATAATTTCCTACCACTGCCCCTTGCCACCTGAACACTTCCCATACCACTGCTAGTCAGGCCTCACCCCCACCCCCGTGAAAGCATCAGGACTCCCACAATCTCCCAACTAAAGGATAAATGCTTTACACTGCAGGGAACACACAGGACACTGCTCCGACCTTGTGGCCAGGGTCCATTGGTGGAAGTATCCATTCTGACTGATCAAGACCTGTGCAGTATCACTCAAATATTTTGATAATCACACCAATTATAAATAAAGTTTAATTGTACAATTTGAAAACGGTGCTTCTCATTGCGAAATCTCTATAAAGGGCAGATTCAGGAATAAGAAAGGAAAATGATACTTTATCAGTCTCTGAAGATTTAGGGTACACCCATTAGGACTCAGTCTTCATGTAAACCAGAAGATAGGCAGTTTCCCGCCTAGAAAGAAAGAAAAATGCAACATTGTAGCAGAAATGAAACATTCATAGTTAATTGATATATTATTAATTCACAATAGGAAAAACGTCAGCAAACTTTCCAGGTTGTTGGATAAAGTGTTCATCTATCCATCAGAGGAAATCAAAATGTGTGACCTGGGAAAATATCCACTAAACTGCAGTTAGTTAACATCTGAACAAGGGGTTGACAAACTAGGAACCCACTAGTCAAATCCGACTGTTTCTGCAAATAAATTTAATTGGAACACAGCCATGCTCACTCATGTGTCATCTGTGGCTGCTTTTGGCTACAAAGATCAAGTTAAATAGTTGCAACAGAGACTGTGTGGCCCACAAAGCCTAAACTTTTTATTCTCTGGCTCTTTCTAGAGAAAGTTTGTCAAACTGTGACCTAAATAATGGGGGAGTCGCTGACAACCAGAAAATGACAAAGGGTGAGCATCCAAGGGAGGTGGTTATAAGAAAAGAGAAAAGGAACATTGGAGAAGGATTTCAAACACAAATTTCACCTAATTCATTATTTTTCAAATGATCTGGCCTACTTCTGCAGCTGAAGTCATCTCAAATATCACCTCTGGTATACAATGTCGTCCTGACCCAGAAATTCAGCGGGGAAAACTTACAAAGTCTCTGATTTAATTTCACCCAGCTTTTCTCTTTCCAGCCTCCCCTTTGTAGTTATTGATTTCTAAAAATACAGTTATTGATATTTACTAAATACAAGCCACTGCACCAGACAAAGAGAGAAAAAGAGTGATCCTTGCCCCCAAAGAGTTTGTGGTCTAATGTGAAAGTTATGTAAGCAAACACTTACAAAACAGTATGACCCTTTCTATAAAGGAAGTATGTTTAAAATGCAGTGAGCCCATATGGAACCAAAAAAGACCACAAATAGCCACAGCAATCTTGAAAAAAAAAGAACAAAGTAGGAGGGATCACAATACCAGATATCAGGTTATACTACAAAGCTACTGTAATCAAAACAGCCTGGTACTGGCACAAGAACAGGCACATAGATCAATGGAACAGAACAGAGAACCTGGAAATGGACCCAAGATATTATGCTCAATTAATATTTGACAAAGGCGGCAAGAGCATACAGTGGAGTCAAGACAGCCTCTTCAATAAATGGTGCTGGGAAAATTGGACAGCTACATGCAAAAAAATGAAACTAGACGACCAACTTACATCATACACAAGAATAAACTCAAAATGGATAAAAGACTTAAATGTGACTCATGAATCCATAAAAATCCTAGAAGAAAATTTAGGCAACAAAATTTCAGACATCATATGCAGCAAAATTTTCACTGATACAATGCCTAAGACAAGAGAAACAAAAGGAAAAATGAACACATGGGACTACATCAAACTCAAAAGCTTCTGCACAGCAAAAGAAACAAGCATCAAAATGGAAAGGGAACCCACTATATGGGAGAGCATAATTGCCAATGATGCATCAGATAAGGGGTTAATCTCCAAAATATATAGAGTGCTCATACAACTCAACAAAAGGAAGACAAAGAACCCAATTAAAAAATGGGCAGAAGACCTGAATAGACACGTTTCCAAATAGGACATACAAATGGCCAAGAGACATATGAAAAAATGCTCAACGTCACTAATCATCAGAGAGATGCAAATTTAAACAACTATGAGGTATCACCTCACACCTGTCAGAATAGCCGCCATCAACAAATCATCAAACAACAAGTACTGATGAGGGTGTGGAGAAAAGGGGACTCTAGTATACTGCTGGTGGGAATGCAGACTGGTGCAGCCACTATGGAAAACAATATGGTGTTTCCTCAAAAAATTAAAAATTGAACTGCCATTTGACCCAGTGATCCCACTTCTAGGAATATACCCTAAGAAGCCTGAAACACCAATCAGAAAGAATATATGTACCCCATGTTCACAGCAGCAATATTTACAATAGCTAAGATCTGGAAACAGCCCATGTGTCCATCAGTAGATGAGTGGATAAAAAAAGCTGTGGTACATATACACAATGGAGTACTATGCAGCTGTAAGAAAGAAAGATTTCTTATCCTTTGAGATGACATGGAGGGACCTCGAGAGTACTATCCTAAGCGAAACAAGCCAATCAGAGAAAGACAAATCATCACATGATCTCACTTATTTGTGGAATATAATGAACAAAACAAGCTGAGAAACAAAACAGATCTAGAGACATGAAAATGGTGTGCAGGCTGACAAACCTCAGAGGAGGTGGATGGGGGGTGGAGGGAAGAGATAAACCACAGAACTTATACTCATGTGTGTGTAAACAAGGTCATAGACAACAATAACAATGCTGGCGGCGGGGCGGGATTGGGAGGAGGGTGTCAATGGGGGGAAAAGGAGAAACATCTTAACAAAAATAAATAAACATTAAAAAAATAAAATAAAATAAAAACCAATAAAAAAATTGTTTTTAATAAAATAAAATGCAGTGAGCCCAGCCGGTGTGGCTCAGTGGATGAGCGTCATCCCATGGACTAAGAGGTCCTGGTTCGATTCCTGGTCAGGAATGTGCCCAGGCTGCAGGCTCAATCCCCAGCAGGGGGCATACAGGAAGCAGCTGATCGATGTTTCTCTCTCACACTGATGTTTCTCTCTCTAAAAAAAAATCAATAAAAACATATTAAAAATAAATAAATGTTAAAAATGCAGTGAAAGCCCAGGAGAAGCCCCTACAGATGTGCCCAGGTGAATCAGTGCAGACTTGAAAGAGCAGGAAAAGGCCGTGAGCAGAGGGGCTCTGAGCATGGATGGGACTTTGCCCTGATGATAAGCTAAGAGAGGGTAACACTGGCCAGGACCTGCATGTGCAAAGCCACAAAGATCAAATGGGGGACATGGTGTTTGGGGAGCTACTTCCTCTTTACTTATTGCTGGAGTCTAAATTGTGAGAAAACCATGGTGCAGCGGGATGGACACTGGAAGATGAGGCTGACCAGTTAGTCACTGGGAGTTACGCAAATACAAGTGGCAGCTGAATCCGTGAGAGTGTCACACACCAGTAAGAACCCTGGGTAAGCTCACGGGGTCTCCATCACTCAAACACTTCTCTTACCAGCGGCAGTTATGATTTCCATAGGTACACTGGATGTCTTCCCAGGACACCTGGAAGTACATAACATATAAAGTGAGGCATCCAGCTGGTATCTGTGAAGCACCCAGAGGATAGGATGCTACAATCTGCCCTTCCTCACTCCTCCAGACAAACCACCCCTAGAACTCCCAAGACCCACAGCATCTAGTCAAAATGCCATGTACATGAAGTCTCTTTTAGTACCCTTGTCCCTCTGTTTAAACGTGGTTATACTCAGCCCAGAGTTCTAACTTCATATTTCTAACTCTTCTTGCTTGCCATAAGCTTCCCACAGAGCCTGAAGCTGCAGGGCACTGAACTTAGAACACCAAAAACCTGGACTCTCAGAGAGCTATAAACCAGGTGGGCACTTCATGCAGAAAACAGCTTCCAAGCTCATAAGAGGTCCCACCCACAGAGAACAGAGCCATGAGGTGGCTTGCCGGCCTTGAGGCCCATCCAGCCCTGGGCTCAGAATATAGTAGAGGTGGCTAATCTAGGGCAAGAGACCATTTCTGATGATGTTCCTCACCCAACAAACACTGGAGTCATTGAAGCAGAACCATTTTCCATCTACAGAGTTCCGGATATAGGCACAGTAATGACCAAAGTCAGCCAGCCCGATGTGGGCAATCACAGCAAAGAGTTCATACTGCTTTCCAAGCTGGAAAACACAAGGCGTAAAGTGATTCACCGATCACCCCCCTTTTCTTTTTTTTTTTTTTTTTTATTCTCACCCGAGGTCACTTTTGCATTTATCTTCAGATAGAGAGGGAGGGAGAGAGGGAAGAAGAGAGAGAGAGAAACACCGATGTGAGACACATCGAGTGGTCGCCACCCACACGATCCCAACCGGGGCCGGGGACAAACTGCAACTGAGGCACGTGCCCTTAGCAGGAACTGAACCCGGGACTCTCTGGTCCGCAGGCCGACGCTCTAACCACTGAGCCAAACCGGCCAGGGCCCCCTCCCTTTTTCTAACCTGACTTTTGAATAAGGAAGCATTTCCTCACACATTTGTTCAGTGCCTACTCTGTGCCAGGCTCTGGTGCTTCAAGAGGACTAGAAAACAGTCCTTGACTTCAAGAATTTCACAGCTAAGTAAGCCAGAATTAGAATGCCATGTTTTATACCAGATGTATTTACAAGTAAATTCTGGAAAACCCAACTTTTGCCCAAAAGAGTAAAAGGAACAACCAGCTGAGGAAAGGCTGGGGAGCTGGGGAAAAGCTCCCCAGGAAAAACATGCTTGAATCAATCTTGCAGAATGAACAAGATTGGTAGACAAGTTATAGAAAGTGGGTATACGTGAATGTGGACCCAGAAACTGCAAAGGTTCCTCAGCAGCACACTGCAGAGCATACTGAGGAAAAGCAAGTCAGGGAGGGTACTGGGAGGTCACAGGAGGTGAGGCTCCGAAGACCAGGTCAGGAATCAGAACTCCATCCCATGAGTGATTGGGAGCCATCAGAAAGTTTTAAGCAGAGGAATATCATCAGGTTTGAAAAATACATTAAAATAAAGTGGTTTGAAAAATGGATTGAGAGTTCATGCAAGTCGGAATCCAAAGGACACACTAGGGTACCACAATGGTGCAAGGAAGAAATGGCAATAACCTGAATAATTACAATCAGTAGTGATCACTAAAATGATAATCATCATTAACATACTAATTATCAGCTAACTTTTAGCATCCACTTGGCATTTGGCTAAGTCTTTACATGCACTATTTCATGTAATATTCACGCGAACCCGTAAGCTGGGTGCTAGTATAAACCCCACTTAAAGAGGTGAAAGCTGAGCTCAGGGGGTAAAGCAATTTACTCAAGGTTCAGAGCTTATAAATAGAAGAGGCAGGATTTCAACTCAGGCCTGTCTGGCTTCAAAGCTCGAGCTCTCAACCCCTACACTACACGGAAGCAGTGAGGGTAAGTGGAGGTGAGCACACAGATCTGTGCAAAATTAAAGGTACGTGGTAACCGACTGGATACAGAAGTAGAGAGTAAGACGGGCCACTATAAAGATGAATCCCAGATTTCTGGCTTCGAAATTAGGAAGATATTGGTACTATAAAGTTAAATATGGAACAGAGCTGTTTGGGAATGAAGGTATGAATTTGGGGACTGTGTGACAACATTCACTAGGAGATGAGTATACTGGTTTGGAGGTTGAGAGAGAGACCTGGACAGGAGATATATATTTGCAAGTCTTCAGTTTGAGGTGATCATTGAAATTATAAGAATTAATAAGATGATATACAAAAAAAAATGGAGAGAAAAAAGAATAAAATTAAAACTAAATACCAAAAAAGGGACGGGCAGGGAAGGATCCAGCAGAAGAGAAACCTGGGACAGATCGATAGATTTGGAAGAGCAGGGTCAACAGCATAGACTATCACAAAAAGGTCGGGTGAGAGTAAGACCAGCACCCAATCTGCTTGGCAGTGAGCCATTCTACTCACTCAAATCCTAGACTGTCAGGACAGCGAAGAGCTCTCTGAACAGGGAGCAGTGGCGGGAGAGAGAGTTTTGACGGATTGGGAACAGGTCTCCACGGTGGTCAGGAATACTCTATCTTCCCACACAGTCAAATAGCGTTCCTAAACTGAGACTCAGAAATAGGATCAATGAAGCAGGTCGGGGTGAGGGGGTTCAAATGAAGCTAACTCACCCAAAAGGCAGAGCTCAAATTGTTCTCTATTTTCATTTGGAGACTTTATGCTGGATTTTAAAAATGCAAGGCAACATCTAGATCTATCTATCTAGTTTGCAGAAAAGCAAGGGACAGAGGAACACATTAAATAACACCAACCAGCCAATTCTGAATATCTATAAAAAACCCTTCGACCGCCCTGGCCGGTTTGGCTCAGCGGTTAGAGCGTCGGCCTGCGGTCCAGAGAGACCCGGGTTCGGTTCCCGCTAAGGGCATGTACTTCGGTTGCAGTTTGTCCCCGGCCCTGGTTGGTCGTGCGGGTGGCAGCCACTCGATGTGTCCCTTTCACGTCGATGTTTCTCTCTCTCTCTCTCTTCCTCTCTCTCCCTCCCACTCCATCTGAACAAAAAATGAAAAAATGTCCTCAGGTGAGGATTAAAAAAAAAAAACCCTTCGACCAACTGAACTGCAAGAAAAGGAGAAAACAACATAAAATATGAAACTTAACCTAAAAGGAGAAAGGAAGGGCAGGAGGGAAGGAACAAACTTAAGTAAATGCAAGTGCAGACCTTCTTTATATCTGGATTCAAACCAAACAAATTACAGGACAGTCAGGGGAGTCTGAACATTGTCTAGATATTAGATGATGATAAGGAATTATGAGGTAGAATCGGTTATGTTTAGAAAGAGTGC